>JAYRBT010000371.1:0-13255 GCA_036023395.1 Myiotriccus ornatus | reverse complement strand
CCTCAGCTGCTCCTGCTGCTCCAGCCCCTTCCCAGCTCCGTTCCCTTCCCTGCACACGCTCCAGCCCCTCAGTGTCCATTAGTGCATCCCAGGGGATTTATGGGATTCATTCTGTTGCTCAGCTTCTCAGGGCAATCCCTAGTGGGGCAGATGTGATGAAACCAGCCGAAAATACGTTCTGCAAACCCCCAGTCCTTCCAGAATAAGTCCCTGCTTTGCCCGACAAATTCCCACCGGAGCTCCCATGGGATGAGAAAGCCACTTGGAAATAGGGGTTTCCATGGAAGCCACCACTCAGCCCTAATTCTGTCACTGCTGCCTCAAATCCCAGAGTGTGTGACAAACCCCCTGTGTGACCCCAGAGCAGCAGAGCTTCGGGGACCCCCCCCCCAAACATCACCCTCATTCCAACAGCCTTTATTCCAAAGGGGCTTGTTTTCTTTGGATTGGCTTTATTTTCCATTTATTGAGCTTCCAGCTGTGAAATCCCCCAAATTAATTGAGGATTCTCAGAGCAGCTGTTAGAGAGATTTTGGGGGGGGGGGTCTGCAGCCTTCTGGGGCTGTGAGTTTTCAGGGTAGGGAGGTGAAACCCTTGATCCATAACAAAATACTGAAGGCACATAAATAGTATATGGGTATTCCTTACTCTGCCCCCTTTACCCAAACAGCAGCAGATTAGGAAAAACCTTTGAACTTTGCAGGTCTGCTTTCAGCTCCAAAAATTAGGGAGACTTTTTGATATCTCATTTTCTGTGCCTCCTGTGTTGTCTAACAGGGAAAAAAAAAACCTGAGAGAGATCAAACAAATACCCCAAGTGAGTAAAGATGTGGCTGCTCTTTTGGGGATGAGGCTGAGACTCACGGCGTGGGGAAAGCAAATAAAAGTGGGATTTTGGGGGGATTATGCAGGAGGATGCTGAGGATTAATTAGGAAGATTTTAGGAAAAGCCAGATCTCAGCTGGGGTTGGGACCCCACAGAGGTGTCACGTTTGCCTTGGCAACATTTGTGGGAGTCTCCCCTCCCATTCTGAAAGGATTTAATCCACCCTCATCCCAGGTTTTGGTGGGGACTCTGAGACATGTGGCTGATCCACGGGCTTGACATCCATTTGGAATTAGATTTTCAGGGGTCCTGTGCAGTGCCAGACAGGGCAGGGCTGTCCTGTGTCCTCTAATTAGCAGAGCCTCGTTAAATTGGCATTTTCTGACAGCATCATTATTCACTGCCTTTCCTTAAAGGAACAAAATGGTAATACATAAATATATATATATAGATATATGCATGTATGTATGTGTGTTTATATATATATATAAATATATATATATAATTCTCCTGCAGGTAGAGGAGAGGAAGGATTTAAATCTATTTTAAACTTCTCAGTTGGCATCTTCCCAATTATCTCCCTTTTTTTTTTCTTTTTTTCTTTTTCCTGTTTTCCATTTCAGGGCTGAAGAAAAGAGGAGAGGAAACGAAACCAACGAAAGTACCTCTGGATTTGGCAAGAAGTAATTTTAACACGAATTCTTTGGAGCAAATTAAAAAGCAAAGTTCTCCCAGCCTCTTCCTAGCAGGGAGTTCCTTTGCTGTCATCCAGCACATGGGAGATTTTGGTGAGCTCCATATGGGAATTTAGGCATCACCTACACCTTCATTTGGGATTAGGCATCACCTCCAGCTCCATATGGGAATTTAGGCATCACCTACACCTTCATTTGGGATTAGGCATCACCTCCAGCTCCATATGGGAATTTAGGCATCACCTACACCTTCATTTCAGAGTAGGCATCACCTACAGCTTCATATGGGATTAGGCATCACCTATAGATTCATATGGGAATTTAGGCATCTCCTACACCTTCAGATGGGATTTGACATCACCTACACCTTCCTATGGGATGAGGCATCACCTCCACTTTCATATCTGGGAGTGGGATGTGACGGTGGGAGGAGTGGGAGGGAGTTCCAGCTTCCCTGTCTCAGGGGGGATAATTCTGGATACCACATGGGCATAAACCTGGGATGAGGAGGTGAGCCTGGAGGCTCTTCTGCACCTCACCTGAGCCCAAGTCTCCTACTTCCAAGAGCAACAGCACCTGGAAAAGAGGAACCTGGAGCTTCCTAGTGGACGTGTGGGACTGAACATGGCACCAGCCCCTGTGGTCACACCAGGACACCTTGGAGGAGTCCTGGTGAATATTTCATGGCATCTCCTCTGTCTGGAGAGACGATTCCCCTGATGCCTTAATTCCACCCTTCCTGCCTCTGCTGACCCCTTTTTCCTCAGGTTCAATTTACAGGACCTGGCAAACCCCCGGGAAAGCTGCTCTGTGTTTAGATGCTGAAGGGGACTGAGAAATCACCTCTCTCTCCCTGAGAGTTTTGCTTCTAAATCAAATTAAGGGAGCAATTTCTTAAGTTAATATTTATTCTTTGTCTTTCCAAGGTATTTGAAGACTCCTCTGGCAGCCACGTGGGAAATAGCCCTTTCTCCTCTTTAAACCTGGTGCTGATTCAAATACAAGTGAAGGCAAGAGGCTTTTGTACGTTCTTTGTACCAGCAGGAGGGAAGCAGGAATCAGGTTTCAGTCACTGAAATCTGAGCCCAGCTCGGCTGGGATGAAAGGAGATGGTCACCTCAACATCAGACTCACCCCACGGCACCAGGGCCACGTTTGGAGGCTGCTTTATGTCCCGCATCTGCTGGAAAGCAAATATTTAACTCACTGGGCCAGTTTGGGGTCCCCCCCAGCGGAGGTTTTGGCTGGAGTTTGAAGGGTTTGGGTTTGTTTGGTTGGTTTTTTTTTTTTCCTTTTGTTTGGGAGTGATTTGCTCCGTGTGGGGAATCATGGAATGGTTTGGGTTGGAAGGGACATTAAAGCTCATCCAGTCCCACCTCCTGCCATGGGCAGGGACACCTCCCACCAGCCCAGGTTGCTCCAAACCCCGTCCAGCCTGGCCTTGGACACTTCCAGGGATGGAAGAGCAGGAGATGGAGAGCAGGTTTAGAGGTGACAGCACAAAGGGTGACCTGGAGATGGGTGTTGTGAGGACAGGACAGAGGCACAGGCACTTTTGGGAAGGCCCACGTCTCACAGCTCAGCCTCGTGCTGCTCTGGCTGCTCCAGCCGAGCTCAGGGGTCACATTGGAGGGAATCAATAAATGCAATTATTATAAAAACCACTGGAGTACCTGAGGGATGTGGCTGGAAGCATAAAGAGGGCCATTCTCTGACAAACAGCTTTGACCTAACTCTGCTCCTGGCGTGTTCCTGAGGCTCGTGGAGACTCCAGGGCTTTGCAGATATTGGAGGGGGGGTTGCAGTGATATTTCCCAAGGGAAACGGCCCTTTTCTGCACAAGGAAAAAAACCTCCCCCTCTCCATCAGAAGAAACTTGAATTCCTGTCAAAAACTATTTCAAAGGATCAAATTTGACAGCCCCAAAGCTGCTGCAGTTCCTTGCAGATCCGGTGGGATCACTGCCAGCTATTTCAGCGCAGGTTCATTTAGGCAGTTCCCATCTGTGGGAATCCCAGGTGACCAGTGACTCCAGAGGCTGCTGCAGGAGAGTTTTGGGTGGGTGGGTTACTTTCTTTATGTGGTTTGGCCAGGATTAGAGGCCACTGGGTTGGTGCTAAAGGTCTGTCCTCACCAATCTTCCTGTTGTCCTCAGCACAGGGAATGGGTGTCCCCAGGGATGGAGATGAGCAGGACTGGCTGGCAGGGCAGGTAAGTGCTACCTGCTGAGCTGCCAAGCAGAGAGGATCCATCTCACATTCCTCTGGCAGACTAATGGGTGACAGCAGTTGTGTGGGAAGATTAATGGAGAAAAGGTTTGATAAAATAGAAGCGCCATCCTTAAGTTTTTCAGATGCTTTTTTGCAGTTACATAATTTTAAATGACATTGATTAAAAAAAAAAAAAAAACAGACACAGAAACCACCAAGGCAAAACCAACCAACACTGGGAAACTTTGAATGTTTAGGGCTGGATTCTGCTCCTGCTCAGCAGAAGAAGTTTGGGTCCCTCCTCTGAACAGCAAGGGAGTTTCAGCACATTTTTTCCAGCAAGGAGAAACAGGATTTGGCCCTTAATACCCTCAAAATGCCACTGGTGCTGCACAGGGAGGAGAAAAAGGGCTGAGCCATCACAGCCAGGGAAGTGTTTGGATTTGGATGCAGCCACTATTCCCTGTGCATGCTGTTGCTTTGCTCAAGGACATCAGCACGGGCTGGATGCACGAGGGGTTTGCACCTCACAGGGACGGGATCTCCGAGGCCTTTTCCAGCCTGAACGATTCCATGATCCCATGGCCCTCCCAGATGCCTCTTGCAAAGCCACCCCTGCAGTTGCTGAGGAGTTTTTGGGGAATTCCTGGCTCCCCCTCACCCCATGGAGCCAGAGCTCCCTGGGCAAGGTTAAAAATTTACCACAGGTGATTTTGTAGTGGGCAGGCTGGGGATCCGGTCACAGGCTGGACTTGATGATCTTGGAGGTCTTTTATTCCAGCCTTAATCGTTCTGTGGTGCCACATGAAGGTGCATTTGGCTCATCTGATGGCTGTCAACTGATTTTTTAATTATTATTATTATTATTATTATTATTAAAAATTCTTTAATATAATCCCACAGGAAGGCAAAAGCAAGGAAGCTCTTAGATGGAAAAAGCCCTGAAGGAAAGAAACTGCAGCAGAAAGAAGATTCCTCTAGGAGGGACATCTGGACTGACTCAAAGAAAGATGTTGTCAGAATTAGTTTTCCTGAAGAGACATTCCCTGAAGAAATATCCTCAGTGGGTTTAGGAATGTTTGAATCGATTCCCTTACCCCTTCAAGGGGTTGGCTCCAGGCATAAAAAGCAAAAAAGGTGAAATTTCCCGTTTTCCTTTATATATTTTCCCATAAATATTGCAGAAATGGATATTCCTAATGCCTCCCTCCCAGTCTCTCCTCCTTTTCCAGCGGTTGGATGTGGCCTGGGTGGTGCTTTAGTGCTTCCCTGAGCAGTGGTTAATGGATTAGATGATTCCCTGGGATGGCACGTCAAGATTGTGGTTTGTTTGGTTTTTTTCCTTCTCAAAACTATTTTGTCTCTGAGTTGATATTTTAAAACAAGAGGTGTAAAACCTCCAGGGAGAACTGGGAAAGCTTGATTGGAAATGCACCTCTCCAAAATCTGGGCAAGGGACACCTCCCAATCTTCTGCCTTCGCTTTGCCACAATCAATCCCTCGGTGCCACGAAAAGTGATGGCACTCAAGAGTCCTCAGATAAGGGGGAAATCAGCAGCTGGGAATCTGCCAGTTCGTGTATCACACTCCAGAAACCCCCCTCAAACTGAGGGAAAGCAGGACTGGTCGTTTCCCTCATGGCTACTCCGAAATATCGCTGCAGTGCCCTCCAACATTCCCCCTGGAAATTGTGACACAGCAGGTTTGTCACGTCTCTGAGACGGGTGGGAAGGGACTCAGGTGAGACATTTCCACACGGACACCAAAAATCCTTGAACATCTTCCTCGTGGTGGGTGTTTTTTCACGACAGTAGAATTTCTCTCCTCACGTTCATTGACATCACATTATGCAGCGAGTCCCCAGGGAACTGTTCTCAGAGTAATTGCACAAGACAAATAATCAGTATTTCCAATTTATTTTCTTCTGCTTTTCCGGATGAAGTAATGTGGTGCTTCTGTGTGATAATTGGAAACACCTGATGCTGACCTCAGAAACAGAAGGAAGAATTCAAAATATTGATCTTGGAGCCAACTTAAGGGGAAAAGTGGCATCTTGGGCAGGGAAAGCTCAGCCTGGGACAGCTGGAATTGGTCTCCCAGCCAAGAATTCCTCCCCAATATCCAACCTAAATTTCTCCAGGTTTAGTCTAAAAGCATTGCCCCTTGTCCTGTCATTATCTGCACATGGAAAAGCCACTTTCCCTGTTTTTTTACAAACCCCTTTAAGTCCTGAAGGGTTGCAATGAGGTTCAGCCAGTCCTGCTCAGTTAATCCCCTCTTTTCTTCTCCAGGGAACTTTACTAGGATATGGGTGCTCAGCAGCAGGTTGGTTTGGATCCCACTATTCCCAGTGTTGGGATTGGGGGGGACATCCTCCTCTCTGCCTGGTAGAAACCAGTGTCCTGAGAGCATCCAGAGTCTGGGGAGCACCCAGAAATAACAAATCAATCGAGCAGGGAGGGTTCCAAACCAGCAGAACAGTGTCCTGGCAGTGCTAAATCAGCTGAGGGGTATCTGAGCAAAGATGGACCTTTGGCTCAGGCAGAGTGTTGGAGACCAGCAGAGTATTTCAGGGGGGAAAACCTCATTTGCTGACCTTATTCCTCCCCTCTGCTCTAGGGACAGGTTTTTATCAGAGGGGGGATGTTGGAGAAGGCAGAGGCTCAGTCTGATTTAATACATCTCCTCTCACAGTGCTGCCAATCTCCGGGCTCTGCAGGGTGGGACATGCCTGAATCCCTCCCCTTCCCTTGGGCTGCTGGAAAGCCAATGGATTTCAGCTCCATGACAGCTCAGTGCAGCCCAAAAACACAACCACGTGTGTTTCTCTCCATCTGCATGAGAAGGGACCTTCTCTGCACCTGGAAAAAAATGAGCCCCAGGGCATTGCCAGAGCTGCTGTCCATAGCCCAGAGAAGCTTCCATGGAGCAGAGGGCAGATGGGAACAGCTGTCCTGCATTTCCACAGGCTGGGAAGGGGTTCATGGACACAGGCATGAATGGAGAGCTCAGGAATAACCAGCCCAGCAGCAATCACTGCTGAGCACTGTAAAGATTCATGTGCTTTCCAGTTGATGTCGTATAAAGACACATAATAATGACTTGATTTTTTTTTCTAATGCCAAGAATCAGCTGCTTGTAATCTGCTTTATCACTCAGAGATAAGTTCCTGGAGCCCACCAGAACCCAGGGAAAGCTTCTGCTGCTTCACAAGGTTGACTGGAGAGAGGAGCTGGAGGTGTGCTCTGCACAGCTCAGCTTCCACGAGGGCGAGGGGGCAGGAATTGCTGTGCTGAGCAAAAGCTGCTCTCACTCAAACTTCCCAGTGTGCCCAGTGCCAGGGCAGGCAGGATCACATCCAGGGAGTGTGTCCTCGGGCTCTGACGGGTTTTGCAGCCCCTCAGGATGCAGCAGCTCATGGATGACACTCGGCTGCTCTGCCTGCTCTGGGAGGCTGCATCTCCTCAACTGGTGCCTCCAGACAGTGTGAGGGACACTTTAAAGGGGACACACCTAAAGCTCTGTGTGACCCAGGATTGTCTCATCTCCTTTAGGTTTCATAGATCATGGAATATCCTGAGCTGGGAGGGAGCCACAAGAATCATCCAGTCCAACCCCTGGCCCTGCACAGACACCCCAACAATCCCACCCTGTCCAAACCCTCCTGGAGCTCTGGCAGCCTTGGGGCTGTGCCCACTGCCCTGGGGAGCCTGTTCAGTGCCAACCACCCTCTGGGGGAAGAACCTTTCCCTGAGATCCACCCTGACCCTGCCCTGACACAGCTCCAGCCATTCCTTTGGATGTGGATTTGTTCTCTCCTTGCTGGTGCAAACCTAATGCACACACATGAACTTGGTGGTGTCACTCAGATGAGCACGTGGTCCAGAGCTACTCCAGTGAGTAGTAACAGGGGCTGAATCAGCGACCAGAATAACTCTGGGCTTCTATATCCAGATATCCTGGCACATCCGCCCCAGATTCCTCCTCGGAGGTAGGTCTGTGTACACACACTGTGCTTGCTTGTGTAATTATAATCTCCTGCCTGTCTTACAAACACCAGTTGCCTTAAGGGTGACAGTCTGAGCAAATCCCCCTGTTTGTTAGGAAAACAATCCAGGCCTGATTACGAGATTTATCTGTTGCTAAAGCGTGTTAGACGCAGGCTCGACTGGTGGGAGGAGGGTTGGCCAGACAACATTCAGCTTTAAGCATTTTCTGGGGATGAACCTTTCAGAAATGAGATGGGATTGCTGGAAAACCACTCCTGTGCTGTGCTGGAGGGCTGGGGAAATCCATGGAACGTTGGAGGCTGCACTGGCAGATGCAGAAGCCTCAGTGAAGGCAGCTGGGCTGAGCCAAGCAGGGCTTTCCCCACCTGAAGTGGCTCCGACCTGGGGCTGCTCTCCCAGGGAACCAAAGCCTTAAAACACGAAGGGGTGACCCCCAGGGAACTGAGGGGCAGTTAATTGACAGTTAATTAACAGTTAACCCTCTGTTTGGTTGCACAGGGCTGGGGCTTTGCCAGATTCCCTCCTTTGGAGGACTGTGAAGGATGACACCCAAATGTGATTCCATTCCATCATTATCAGGAGCTCAACTTGCCCAGAGAAGCTGTGGCTGCCCCTGGATCCCTGGAAGTGTCCAAGGCCAGGTTGGAGCAACGTGGGATAGTGGAAGGTGTCCTTGCCCATGGCAGGGGGTGGGACTGGATGGTTTTTAAGGTCCCTTCCAACCCAAACCATCTACGATTCCACGATTCTCTGAAAGCCTTGACCCTGCCACTGCAGAGATTGCTGACACCCCTGGCTGGAACAGGCTCTCCATCACTGATTCCTTGATTCCCCAGCTCTAATTCCTCCTTCCTGGCATTTGGGATGCTCATATTCCTGGACAAAGGGCATCTCCCCGAGCCACTCCTGGTGCTGGTGATGCCCTCGGTGTGACAGAGGGTGCCAGCAGTGCCGTGGCTTCCAGGAGCAGTTTGTTGCTTCCCCCCAGGAGGCTGGAGCTGGAAAGGGGGATGGATCAAAATCAAAGATCCCTTTTACTTTCAGGCTCTTCATCATTTCCTTGTTTGCCTGATGTTTTCCCTGTGTTTGCATAGAGCCCCTCAGTACTTGAAGAAGGTGTGACACCTGGTCATAAATAATCATTATCTCCACGAGTACTGTCTAGTTTAAACATCTTAAATAAATAGATGTAAGTCTCCCAAAACGCTGACTTTTATAGAACTGCATTACATTTGCATGCAAGCTGCTTTCAGAGAGAAACCCCTGCTGAGAAACAGGACTGGCATGGGCTGGATTAGGATTTCCCAATCCACAAAGGGAAGAGGGGCTGCTCTGTCACCGGGAAATGAAACAGCGAGATCAAATAAATACCCAAATATTTCATCCTGTTTGAAAGTGAGTCACTTCACACCCTGCACTGGGTTCTGAGCTCTAATAAAACAGGCTGCAGGCTCACAGAGTGGCATCACATTGGACATGGTGGTGCTGTCACAGAACTGGGAACTGGTTTGGGCAGTGGGGTTGGATGGGGAGGGGATGCAGAAATGGGACTCAGAATTGTTCAGTGCGATCCCCTTCCCTGCCTGGGAGCAGACAGAGCTCCCTGGGAAAGGGGGATGAGCCATGGAGGGGGAAATTAGGAGCTAATTTTAAGCTGGTTGTGGTGTTAACAGCCAGCTCCAGTTCCAGACTGGAACCCCCAGCAGTGCCCCGGGGTCAGAAGAGGGAGCTTTGGGAGGATTTGGCTTCCTGAGTCACTTCCATGGGCAGCAACATTTCCCTCCTCTCGTGAGGAGCATTTTTAACCTTCCTCCTGCCCCCTGTGGCAAAACCCAGTTCGGCTCGAAAGTGAGCGACAGGGAGGCTCAGAGAGAGGAATTTCTCTACAAATCAAAGTTCTATCAGCACAATAAAACTGCAGCTCAGAGAAAACAGCCCTTTATTTCAGCCACTGCCAGTGCAGGATGTGCAGGACCCTGAGCAAAGCAGAGGAGGTGGAGGTGGCACCAGCAAGGTCCATGTGGGCACAGTAAAAGCATCAGTGGCCTGAAGAAAGGTGGTGACAAAGCAATCCCTGCAGGGGAGCAGCTCCTTCTCTCAGCTACTTTGGAAGAGATTTGTTTAATTTAGTGCACAGTGGTTGAATTAAGTGTTCCTTGGCCTTATTAAAAGAAGGATTTACTCCCCATTCTATTATTCATGGGGCTGTACAATAAGCACCAGCTGGCTGGAGCATAATTAACAAGGACTTATTTACAGAGATGAGAAACTGCTACTAAACCCAAGGAAACAGTGTCTCTGTGCTCTCCTGGAGTGGGATAACTGCAAGACATGACCCATGGAGCAGCACCTCTATGAGCAAGAGTAATGATGCCTTCAGAGCCAGGCATGGGAGTAACTCACTGCAACAGCCAACATGGAAAGTGTCAGTGTGATTCACTGAGTAATTATGGAATAATGCAGTGTAAACTATTAGGAGATAATAACAGTAAGTCAAGATTGACTCGTCCCCTTTAAAACTTCAGCTTTGGGTTGTTTTCTCTGCTGCATAAAGGGGAGAGCTGAAGGGGGAGGGAACCAGCACGGGCACCTTTCCCCGAGGGGCTGAGAGCAAACTGGTGTTTGGTTGCAGTTTTGACATTCACCTTCTTTTTTTTCCCCTTCCCAAATAGCCCTTTCAATAAAATAATAGTAACAGAAAAGCGTTTCCGACTGCAACTTTCTCCTCTGAAAATGGGAAATTGGGCATTGGAATAACTGAGTTCTGCTGCTGCCTTTCCTCTCCCTGCACCAGCTGCTTTGGGGTGGGGTGGCTGTCAGCTCCAGCCCTTCACTACGAGCCACTTCAGTTGGATAAATGACATTTTGAGTGAAAAGGCTGAATCCAAACATCCTCAGTTGGCAGGGCTTGGAATTTCATTGCCAAATCCCGCTTGCTATGGAAAATCCTGTGTTCCAGAAGCACTTTTACAATGCCCAGGCCTGTCTGCCTTTAAGGTTTGGGGGCCTGGTGGGGCTTCTGGGGAGGGTCCCTCCTGTCAGCAGTTGGGCTGAGGAGTAGAAGGGACTGGGGGGTGATGTGGTGACATCTGGAACGGGCTGGCATAAGAGGAGCGACCAAAATCTTCCACTGTTTGGTAAATCAGGCCACAAAAAGCCTCTTGTTTGGGTCTGCTGAGCTAAAATGTAGCAGGTGGTTGAAGGAGACGTCCCAAAACGTGTCTCCAGCAGTGCAAGGGTGGTGACTGAGACCCGGATTTGTTGGCTGATGGCGCCAGGCGATGCTTGGTGGGAGGTGTGTGGACATTTCAGGTACCACAAACCCCCTGGGGCAGCTCAGCTGGCAAAGACTGGTGGTGAGGAGGCTCCTCCACTGCTGGCAGTGCTGCCCTGGAGAGCCTGTCCTGACACTCCATCCCTCCCTCCTGCTGCTGTGCCAGGGCAGGAGAGCACGTGGTGGGGCTGACCAGAAGGTGGCACAGCAGGAACAGCTGCCCACCAGCCTGAAAGTCAATTATCCCACCTGCAGCTCTCCTGGGATGGGTGGGATCAGCTCCTGGCACCTTCCAGCACAGGCACCTGCAGGGCATCATCCTCTGCCTGGCACCTCCCAGAGTTCATTACTTATCAGGCACTCAGCAGCCATCCTGCCTCTTGCTGGGACCTGTGCTGCTCCTCATGGATCCCAAATCCTTTTCCCGTGTTCCAGCAGGTTGCCCAGAGAAGCTGCCCCATCCCTGGAAGTGTCCAAGGCCAGGCTGGACTGGGCTTGGAGCAACCTGGGCTGGTGGAAGGTGTCCCTGCCCATGGCAGGGGGTGGCACTGGATGGTCTTGGAGGTCCTTTCCAACCCAAACCAGTCAGGGATTCTGTGATTCCAGGGACAGGGAAGCAGCTGGTGCTGCTTCTTCAAGGATCTGGAAAGAAGGCAGCCTGGATCTGGGACAAACCCGACAACCTTTGGTTAGCAAAGCCTGTGGGGGCTGTGACTGAGACCACCCTGCACTTACCAGGGTTCTGAAGCAGAGAAAAAGCATCATTCATCTTTTCCCCTCCATCCTGATATTTCCAGGAATGTGACTCCAGGCGAGTTTGCAGCTTGTATTCACAGACGAATCCTTGGGTGGCAGGAGCAATGAGCAATGATTTTTGTTCTCTGGGCTTCAATACTCATAACATTTCCATTTTTATGGCATTTGATTATGTATTAGACATTTAAGATGCATTTACAATATTAACCTCTCCAAAGAGGCCACTCCTCAAACAGCTCTGTTTCCTAGTTAAAATGCAACTCTCGCTGTTGTCTGTACCTCAAGTGGTCTGAGTCGATGAATCAGAGCCCTGAAATGCTGAAACAAAATCTGGATGTCTGAAAAACCCACAGAGGAGGTGTGGGGGGGGGGGGGGGAGGGAAATGATTCTGTCCTAACAAATGACCTGTGCTGGAACATCAGCCACTTACTCATTTGTCAGCGCTCTGGTTCTGCTCAGCTGCACCCGGAGTCGTCATCTGCAAATCCAAATCCAATTTGATGCTTTGTCACCGTGTGGCAGTGACAGGAGGGGGGGAAGGTGACACAGCCCTGCTCCCAGCACGTGCCAGGGGAGCTGTGCTGCCCTTCCCTGCTGTCCCAGGGATGCCCCCTGCTCTAGGGGGTGCTGGGGAGAGCTGGGAAGAAGAAGGAAGCCCCAGGCAGGTTGTTCCCAACTGGAAAGAGCCAGAAGAGGGGAAGGGGTTTGTTCAAGACCCTTGTGTGAGTCCAACCTGATACCTTAAAGTTTATATTATATATACCATATATTATATCGAATATACCATATATAATATACAATATCTAATATAATAGATATATTATATATTATAATATATATAATAATGTATTATATATACTGTATTTTATATATATATATACTAGAAGTTTTAGTATAGCTTGTTAGTGCCATGATAATAAAAGGGATAGTTTTCTTCTAAGAGCCGATTTTAGGCATCAAACCAGCACCAGGGTTTGCTCACCCTCACCATCCAAGGTTGGATTTGATGATCTTGGAGGTCTAGTCTGGCTTTAATGATTCTGTGGTTGGATCCTGTTCCCCTTCAGGCTGGTTGGGACCTTCACAGAGCCCAGGCTGTCACTCATTGCTGCGTTTGTGTTGGAGAAGCAGCTCAAGGTCCCACGGGAGGACACCTGGAGATGGTGGTGCCCCCACACCCAACCAGGGGAAGGTGGTGACTGCACAGGGGTCCAAACAGAGACTGCAGAAGTCAAGTGGCCATGAGGAACCCATGGGAGAGGGAATATCCAGCATGCAAAATAACACAGAGCTGGGCCGAAACCAAGAGCTCCTGTCGGGTTGCTCTGAGCTGCTCCAGCCTCCCTCCCTTTTTCACAAGGGATGGAGGGACAGGAAAAGAGGGAATAGGCAGGGTTAGATGGGATATTCTTCCCTGGGAGGGTGGGGAGGCCCTGGCACAGGTTGCCCAGAGAAGCTGTGGCTGCCCCTGGATCCCTGGGAG
>JAYRBT010000370.1:0-13329 GCA_036023395.1 Myiotriccus ornatus | reverse complement strand
CCCTCCATGCCTTGTCCCCAGTCCCTCTCCAGCTCTCCTGGAGCCCCTTTAGGCCCTGCCAGGGGCTCTCAGGTCTCTCTGGAGCCTTCTCTTCAGGTCCTGGAAGGCCACAGTCAGGTCACCCCAAAACTTCCCTTCTCCAGCTGAACAATCCCAATTCTCCAGCCTTTCCTCCCAGCAGAGCTGCTCCATCCTCTGATCATCTTGGGGCCTTCTCTGGACTCTCTTCAGCACCTCCATGTCCCTCCTGTGCTGTTGGACCCCCCAAAAAATCAAAATACTGAAGAGCAGCAGCAAAGGGGCTTTCTGGAGCATCCCTGGTGTAAGTCAGGAGAGAAGCCAACCCCCGAGAAACAAGCAGAGTTACTGTGAGCACAGTTAGTTACTCCTTCACCTTCCCAAAGCAGGCTCCTCTGAGGGATATCAGGACATCTTCCAGCCTGTCCTTGGCTCCTGTTTTCTCTATGAATTTCTGGTAGATTTTTGGCTGCATTTTTGGCTCCAGCCTCCTCCTAAAGGCTGGAGATGCCACTTTCCTTCCAGTAACCTGTGCTTTGCATCCTTCACCTCAGAAAGGGGAAAATAAAGCCCAAACTGAGTTTCCATTCAACCCTTGGACGTAAATTATTTCCTTTCTCCATGTACTTTCTGACCTATTTCAAGTCTTCAATTGGCTTCTTCCTTCATTTTCTTTCTTCTTCCTTCATCCAATTCTTTGGCCTCATTCGAGCTTTGCTTCTAATTCATCTCCCTTATCATCCTCCTCATGCTCCAAATGGACTCTCCAGTTCATCCATATCTTTCTTGCCCTGGATTGGCCAATCCTGACTGGAACAAACTTCCAGTGGAAGGAAATATTCCTGCTGGTGCAAGCCAGTGGAACGCTGATCTATTTTATACACAACAGCAGGAATTTCTTGCTCCCTGATCAATTGGTAATCCATCATCTCTCCCTCCAAAGAATGAGACCCACGCAGTTATCCTCCAGCTGACTTTTCTCCAGGCCATGAATCTTGCCCAAATGTAGCCCTTGAACGTGATTTCTTTCAATATCAGCTGCTTTTCCCATCGAGGTTTTTACTGCTTTGGCTACAAATTTGGGCCAGGAGGGTCAGAACTGTCAGCTCACAAATTTCCCTGTGTGTCCAAATGAGCTGAGCAACCAACATCCCCTGGAGGGCTGATATTCCAGGTACAGTAACATCCTCATTGCCAGGTTTGCTTCCCTCTCTCTGGATGGGTTTTGCCATAAAAATGTAAATACAGCTTTGGGTCAGGGCTCCTGCGTGTTCCATCCATCGCTTATAGAAGGTTCATTTCCTACAAGGAATCTTCTCTGCTTCAAAGGAAAGGCAGATCCATAGGGAAAAAGTATTCTCCACTCTGAAATGTTAGTCTGGAACATAGGAATTATCCAACTGTGGGCAGGGAAAAGCTGGAGAGACTCCCTGGGGTGAGACTGTGTAAGATCAGGGAGTTGCATGAAGTCACACAGGGCAAAATGTAGACTCATGGAATGGTTTGGGTGGGAAAGGACCTCAAAGATCATCCCGTTCCCATGGGCAGGGATGCCACTCGCTTGCCCAGGTTGCTCCAAGCTCCATCCAACCAGGCCTTGGACACTTCCAGGGGTGGAGCAGCCCCAGCCTCTCCAGGCAGCATTGGGAATGTCCCTGGTTTGACTCGTGCATTCCCCAGGTGAATGTGGAAAAGCTGCCAGCTTAGGAAGGAAACACCTTTTTCCTCTCAGACAGAGCCCTCCCAGGTACCAGAGCTGCCCCTGCACCACCTTCACATCTGCCTGCTCCGAGGCCATCCGTCCTCTCCTGCATCCCAGCCAACATCCTCGGGGGCCCCGAGCCCACCAGCACCTCCTGCCCTCAGCCCAGCACCCCCAGCGTGGTCCAACCCCCAAATCTGGTGTTGCCAACCCCCCAAATCCCAGAGCCAGCTCTGCCCCTCCCCGTGTCCTGTCCCCACTCTGCCAAGATGTTTGTGCAGTTAAAGCCCAGCAAATAGTTCCCCTGCCTTCCAGAGGACATCACCAAGTTAAAAACAGATGGAGATGGCTTTTTTCCCCCCCTCCTTTCATTTGATTTTTTTCTTTTTTTTTTCCACGAATGATTCAGAAGGCCAGGACTGGCTCGGGCCCAGCGTATCCTGTTGAGTCACGGCTGATGTCTGAGCTCTAATCTTAACACATGTGCAGGGGCTTGTTAGGACTTGTCATCCAGCCCTGGCTACCAAAATATCCTCCTGCTCGACCTGCCCCGGGGATTGCACAACCCGAGCTCCACGTGGGCAGGGACAGCAGCGTGTGAGGGAGGTTTGGACGGGGCCAAAGGGCAAGGTCGGGATGCACAAGTGGCTTGGAAAGCCGGCGGGAAAACACACGGACTGTTTGCGACCCCCTTGCCCGTCCCCACTCGGAAAACAAAGCAGACTCTGAAGGTTTCGGCATTCCCCATTCCCTGGGTGGGTTTTGTTTGGTTTTTTTTTCGGAGGGATTTTGGACCGAGCTGGTTTCTACCACTGGGTGATACTGTGTGCCCACAAACAAGGCAGGAATTCGGGAAAGCTGGGGATGGCAAGCAGTTCCAGCGTATCCAGGGCTGGCAGGGGGGTTAAGTGTTGGACAAGTGGCTCTTGACCTTTAATGTTGTTATTTGCTGAGCCTGGAAACCTCCCCAGTGGAAGGACAAACCCACACCCTGTAAACCCAGGCCTCTCTCTAACAGGACTTCACACTCTCTTTTTTGAAGTGAACAATATTCCGTGAGCTTTTCCTGCCTCTCCCCCCCCAACCCCGTGGAGGGCCAAAGATCCCACGTTTCAACCCGATGTTGTGGGAGATGGACGGATAAGCAGCCAACCAGCAGAATGAATTGATGAGACCAGACCAGGGCTCCCGAAATCCACGTGCAGAGCCCTCTCCCAAAGCCCCCAGATGGAGGGTTTGCTTCGGCCTGGGGTTGTAAAGATAAAGCACATTCACGGACGCGGCTCCAGCTCCGAGTTCAAACGGCCCCGAGGCTCAGGAATGCTCTGATTTGTGGGTTTGGTTCGAGGCCACATCAAACTGTAATTCCAAAGATGAGGAGAAATGGCCCTGGAGATAAGAGGAGATGCTCTGGTGCGTGCAGGGCTCTCCAGGCCGGGGCAGTAGCCGAGGCAGAGTTTCCCTTCGCTCCGCAGAGCTCCGGAACGCTCCGCGCTCCGACATTTTTTCCCGGTGAAGCTGCTGGGAGATTTGCCATTGCCTTCAGTGGAGCTTGGATGGCCTCCTAAACATTTCATCCTCCAGATGGGGGAAGCATTTCTCCTACTTTTCCTGCAGATGGTGGGGTGAGGGAATGGGAAGGAATCCCGTTGGAGCTGCTCACCCAAGGCCAAAGCACGGCCAAGGTGAGCTCCCAAATTTCCTGGGGCTGAGCTTGGACCTTGTGGCACATTTTCCTGGGCCACACATGGAGTGGGTGTTCCTACACCCTGCTCCCTGTTTTCCTGCAGCCAGGAGAACAAGCTCTGCCTCCTGTGCCTTCTCCCACCACAGCCTGTTATCCAAGGGGCAATCCCACCCCCAGGAATGGCAACAGGCACAAAAGGTGTCTCCAAACTCCTTCAGCGTCGTGGTAAAGGTTTGAGAAACCCTTTCCCATTTTTCCCCAGGTGGGACAAAAAATTGGAGCACACTGGGATTAAACCAGGCCTGTCCTGGACCAAAGATAAACATCCAAACCGCCTTTTTTTTCCTGGGAAAACTCCTAGATGGTGGATGAGATTCCAAAATAGCTTTGTGGTGGCCCAGGGTGCTCCCTGTTTTCTAAGATCAACATGTGTTACATTATATTACTATTAAAATAATATAGTATAATATACAATGTATAATAATTTATAATATAATAATGTAACCTCTGCAGGGGCCCAATCCCTGTTCCACCCATCAGGAGAGCCTGGAAAAATAAAGAGCCAGTCTGAGCACTGCAGGCAAGGGCTGGGTGAGGTGGGATGAATCCACGGCCTGGGAAAAGGGATGTTGATGCCACCCAGTCCTTCTCCGGTGCCTTGGGAGAGAGGGAGAGCCCTGGCAAGGGAATCCCTGAATTTTAATGGCTTCTTTTGATCCAGTGGCAATAGAAAATCATGGAATAATCTGGGGTGGAAGGGACCTTTAAAGGTCATATAAGGTCATAGAATTTAACCCCCCTGCCATGAGCAGGGACAGGATCCCCAAAACTGTCTTAAATATCATAACAAGGAGCCTCTTGGGTACTTGGATGTTGGAGCTGGGATACTCCAGTTATTTAGGAACAGGGAAGAGAAAGTTTTTGTGGAACAGGATCTTAGTTCTTATGGATCTTAGCCATGATCCAAGAAATTTAAGGGAGCAAAAGCAGCTTGTAGAGTTTAACAAGAGCATAATGATTAATCCCTGAATTTCAATGGCTTCTTTTGACCCCTTTGGAATAGAAGATCACGGAATAATTTGGGATGGAAGGGGCCTTATAGGTCATCTAGTCCAAAGCCCTGCCATGAGAAGGGACAAGATCCCCAAATCTGTCTTAAATATTACAAGGAGCCTCTTGAATACTTGGATATTTGATGTTGGATACTGTTTAGAAACAGGGAAGAGAAAGTTCTGATGGGTCAGGCATTGTCCTAGCCATGATCCAGGAAATTTGTGGGAGCAAAAACTTGTAGAGTTTAATAAGAACATGATGATTAATCCCTGAATTTTTATGGCTTCTTTTGACCCATTTGCAATAAAAGACCATGGAATAATTTGGGATGGAAGAACATCTAAAGGTCATATAATTTAACCACCCTGCCTTAAGCAGGGACAAAATCCCAAAATCTGTCTTATATATTACAAGAAACTTCTTGGATATTTGAATATTGGATCTGGGATACTCCAGTTATTTAGAAACAGGGAAGAGAAAGTTCTGGTGGATCAGGCTTTGTCTTAGCCATGATCCAGGAAATATATGGGAACAAAACCAGCTTGTAGTGTTTAATAAGAACATAATGGTTAAACCCTGGAGCTCTCTTCAATCCCTTTCCACAGTGATTGGGTTTCCCTGGATCCTGGTGGGAGCTGCAGCCATGAAACAGGGAAATGAACACACCTGGAAGGGAAGAAATGCACAGAAGGAGCAGGGGGACTAATGGACATGGGATAAATCCTTCGGCAGAAATCACAGAAGGAGCAGGAGGGCTGATGATGGTTGGAATAAATCCTTCCACTTTCCAGTCCTCAGTTTCCCTTAGTGTAAACAGGGAATGATGAAATCATCTGGAAACAGTTTGGAGACATGGAGATGAAAAAAAAAACCCAACATAAAATAGGTGTTGCTCATTGCTAATTTTACTCCAGGAGTTTGTCTGCTCAGGAGCACGAGCGGAGAAAGATCCGAGGGCCCCGGGCCAGGAAAATCCTCCCAGTAACACACGAGTGCAAACAAAACTTGGGAAGTGCCCAGGAGGAAAGAACAGGCTCCTGGACTCCAGCCAAGGGTGCTGCAAAAGGCAGGAGGGCAGAGGGACAGGTGAGGAGGGAGAAGGGGGAGGAAAGCGGGAAAACAGCCGGAGCTGCCCAGGGATGGGAGAGCGGAGAGGAGACAAATGGGGGAGAACATCCAGGGGATTTTGGGCTCTGCTCCCAGGGAATGGGGGGCAGCAGGAGAGGGAACGGCCCCAAGCTGTGCCAGGGGAGGGGCAGGTTGGATATTGGGGAAAATTCCTTCCTGGAAAGGGTTGTAAAGGGTTGGAAGAGGCTGCCCAGGGCAGGGGTGGGTCCCATCCCTGCAGGGATTTCAAATCCACGTGGATGTGGCACTCGGGGACATGGCCAGAGGTGGCCTTGGCAGCCTGGGAATGTTGGACTGGTCATCTCAGAGGGCTTTTCCAGCCTTAAGGATTCTGGGATTCTAAAGACCTTCTATCCTGGAATGGGTTGGGTTGGAAGGGACCTCAAAGCTCATCCAGTCCCACCCCTGCCACGGGCAGGGACACCTTCCACCAGCCCAGGTTGCTCCAGCCTGGCCTTGGACACTTCCAGGGATCCAGGGGCAGCCACAGCTTCTCTGGGAATTCCATCCCAGCCCCTCCCCACCCTCAAAGAAAGAACTTCTTCCTAAGATCTCTTCCAAACCCATCCGTTTTCCAGAGTCATTCCTGAAGTGGTTTTAAGGCTCCCAACTGCTATAGCTCCATAATTAACATTAAATATCTTAATATTTATCAATGGAAAATATAAAAGGAATATAAAACATCATAATTAATATATGCTATTTATTAACATAAAACAACCTAAACATCACATATTAATATAAAATATAAAAACTAATATAATGCTTAGATAAAATTAAATAATAAAATTTAATATATAATTAAACCGATTAAATTAATATATAATTATATTATAAAATAATTTAATTATTTTATATATATTTTAGATATATAATTATTTTATATAAAATAAATTACAAAATAATTAAATTATAAAATCATTTAATTAAATGTAGCATCTTTCACTCTTTTTGGACCTTTTTTTCACACTTTTTTTTTTCCAACCTGGTCAAAAATGCTTCTTCAAAAGTTCTGGTGGCGAATGAGAGACTTCCAAAAGTTCCCTGGAAAGTTTGTTTCATTTGAAATTGCCCAGATTTTTTTATTCTTTTTTCCTCCCTAAAAAAAAATTCAAACCTGAAGCCAATTCCTGTAGCAGCTGACCCAGGAAAAAAACACCAACTGGCCTGAAAAACGTGGAATTTGAATCGTGGCTTTGAGTGATGGAAGAACATTTCAGGAACTGGGGGGGGGAGTGAATTTTTCTGAACCTTTCCACCAAAAAAAAAAAAAGAGATGAAATAAAGGTCAAAAGGGATGGAATAAGGCTAAAATCCCCTCCTTCTGGGGAGCACAGCAGTAGCTCATGGTCCTTCCTTGAGGTTCCCCATTTCCAAGGAATCAGGGCTTTTAAACATGGGGGATGAAAATGGATTGGGACCTTCCAGCTCTAACTTGGAAGGGAAATGAGCAGGAGAATGGACTGGGCAACTCCAGAGGTGATTCCCAAGCCTAATTATCCTCGGATTTCCAAGGGCCAGACGGTGGAGCTCTGAAAGTCCTCGCTGTTATATCATGTGGTGCCGGGAGAGGAGCTGGAGCTGCAGGAGAGGACTCCTTCCCGCCCAGGTGGCCATGAGACCACCCCAAGGCTTGGTAGGACCTCGGGGAATTCCTGGATTTTAGGGAATTTCTGGATTTCAGGGCATTTCTGTTTCAAGAGGGGCCTGTGCTTTCAGGAGGTGGCTTTGGGTCGAACCCAAGGCAACAGAGGCACAGGGAAGTCACGGCTTGCTCCTGTTTGGGGGACAAATCCACCAAGATTCTGACCTCTTGGTTCTTACCTGTCCTGGCCAAGGAGCCACATCCGAGTCTAAAATGTCTAAAATATCTAAATCTAAACCATCGAAAACCTGCATCTAAAACTCTGAATCTAAATCTGAAACATCTAAATATCTAAATCCAAAATATCTAAAATATCCAGATCTAAAACATCTAAAATCTAAATCTAAAATTCCAAACATAAAATATCTAAATATCTAAAATATCTAAAATATCCCAAACTGGGCGGAGAACAGGACATGGAGTAACTCCCATGGAGAACATTTACCACCGTCAAAGCTTGTTTAGAAAAGTATTCAACAAGTTTGGCCACCATCACTTCGTGTTCCTTTCTGTTCTTTTATATGCCTTTACATTCCTTTGTATTCCTTTCCATTCTTTTATATTCCTTTCTTTTCCTTTATATCTTTTATATTCTTTTGTATTTCTTTATATTCCTTTATATTCTTCAATATTAATTTATATCCCTTTCTATTTCTTTATCACATCTTTTATCACGTTATAGTTGGGAGTTGGACTCCAGGATCCCTGTGGGCCCCTTCCAGGTCATGATATTCCATAATTCCTGCTTCTGTCACTGGGAACTCCCAGGTCCTTCTGAGCCCCCTCACATTCATCCCTCTTCCCTCTTGGTCTTGAGAGCACCAACTGATGGTCCTTTAATCCAGCATTTTCCACTGCCTTTGCTCCAGGATTGAGGGGAGGAGGGGGAGATGTGGACACTGCTGGCAGGAAAATAAGTAAAAAGCCTAAATTTGTATTAAAGTTTTTTTTTAAAATCATTAAATTAATTATTATTTAAAAAATCTGCACAGTGATTCCTCTGGTCGGCTGTTGTTATCCATGAGCCACCACTGTTCCCATTGGAAGGAAAACACCTGGACTACTCCCAGGTCTTCATGTGGGGCAGGACAGGAGCTTTATTGGCTGGGAATTAAAATGATCCAACCAGGGAATTTCAGTTGAAATTCAGCTGGAAAGCCCAGAGAAGCTGTGGCTGCCCCTGGATCCCTGGAAGTGTCCAAGGCCAGGCTGGAGCCACCTGGGCTGGTGGGAGACGTCCCTGCCCACGGCAGCGGGTGGAACTGGATGATCTTCCTTCCAAACCATTCCATGATCTTAAGCCACTGCACCTTTCTAGGGCCAGGTTTCCTTGTCTGAACAAAAAGGGATTAATTAGTAAGGAAACAGTAACTTTTGTTTTGAACTGGGAGCTCCAGCCCCGCAAGAAAATTCCGTTCTGGGGAAATTTCAACTTTTGCTCCCTCCATGGGTGAGATTACCCAGAAATGTGCTCCACATGCAAATATTTAACTTTTTCGTGGAAAGAAAAAAAAAAAAAGAGAGGAAATATGTTGGCTCTGAGCTCCTTTGGAGAAAAACCTCGTGTTTTGACATTTCTGAATCAGCCAGTTTTGTTTTGCTTCATTGAAGCAAACGGAGAGTTTGCACTTCAGCTTAATCCAGGGTGATCCAAGTGCTGCAAAACAGGCTCTTGGATGACTTTTCCTCGGGAGCCAAGGGACAAACAAGGGGCAAAAAAAGTCCCAAACCAAATCCAGCCTCGTTCTGCCTCCAGCAGAACAAATTCTGGGGGGTTGAGCTTGTTCAGCTGACTTTGAGAGCAGGGGAGGGGTGGCAGGTGCTGGGGTTGTTAGAGAGGTTTATTCCTGTGCCACTGGCCGTGGAGCGGGACTGAAATTCAATCCAACTGAGCCATGGAATCACAGGATTGGCTTGGAAGGGGCATTAAAGTCCATCCTGTTCCATCCCCTGCCATGGGCAGGGACACCTTCCACCAGCCCAGGTTGCTCCAGCCTGGCCTTGGACACTTCCAGGGATTGAGGAAATGCACCCATGGTGAAAAACCAGAAGGAAGGTGAGAAGGAACGATCAACAATGGATGATTTAGAGGAATGGGGTTATAAGCAGATCATTTCAAAACCAGGGAGCACAATCCTGGTCCACATGAAGACTGGGAACAGAAGGAAGAGTGGAACAAGTGGGCACTGCTGCCCTTCCCAGCAAAATGATCTTATTCCAAGCATTAAGGCCTGGCTGCCATCACAACCTGGGCACTCCCAGCTTTCCACAGGGTGGGGCACCATGGCTGGGTTTCAGTGTGGAATGTCCACAGGCCAATCCCTGTCCTGAAGGCAAGGAGAGCTGCCCTCACCTGACTAGAGATTATCCCAAAGTGGATCGGTGGAGTCCCCATCCCTGGAAGGGCACACAAAAAACTGTGGATGTGGCACTTGAGGACATGGATTAGCTGATGGTTGAACTTGAGGATCTTAAAGGCCTTTTCCAACCTTCAGGATTGTGGGATTCTCTAAAGGATCATTCCTGCTTCATGGGAAGGTTGGACAGCCCTGCTCCTGGTTCTGATCTCCTGACAGACACCACGTGGGGTGGAAGTGTCCGTGGGGCATCCAGGGAAAGCAGCGTCTGAAAAACAAGGAACACAAAAATGGGATCTGGGAATGTCCCACAGGACCTCTGGATCACGGCACTGCGGCCTGTGTGGGTGTCCCACATTCCACGGAGCACTTGGATCCGAGCCCTCACTGCTCCCGCCTCCCTGCTCCTCGGCTTTGGCTCTTTTCCTGGGATCACTGAGCTTCCATCCAGCTCCATCCTCTGGATGTGGGGCAGAAAGGAATAACACTGGAAAAAAAATCCCATCCGGAATCCAGAACTAAAGAAACGGCCGTGCTGGGAAATCCCAGAATCGTGGAATGGCTGGGGTTGGAGAGACCTCGAGGATCATCTTGTCCCCACGGCAGGGACATCTCCCACCAGCCCAGGCTGCTCCACCCTGGCCTGGGACACTCCCAGGGATCCAGGGGCAGCCACAGCTTCTCTGGGCCAGTTACTGGTGGCCTTCCAAACAATCTTTTTCCTTGGATCAATGTCACATTTCAGCCCTTTTCCCACCAATCATTCCTGTAGAGATTCTATAGATATTTCTATAAAACATCTATAAAATATTATATTTCTAGAAAACACTGTGTAAAAATATTAGTAACATTAAAATTAATAGTTAACATTAAATTAATGAATACTTATTAATAGTAATTGATATTAATTAGCAAATAAGATCATTTAGTAATAATATTTAACATTAATATTGAGTAATGTTCAAATGTATGTATTCAAATATTTTATTGTATTATAAAATATTGTTTCCTATATTATAAAAATATTATGCATCATTATAGATTGGAGATATTATATTTCTATAAAATATCTATAAAATATTATTTCTACATTTTATATATTAAATATAAATATTTATGTATATTTTATATAAAATTAATTCTACATTTTAAGTATCTATTACGTATTATATATATTTTTATATACATTTATATTTTATATATATGTTTTTATATAATACATATTATATATAAATATATATTTATAGACTATATATTATAAACATTATATTGTATAAAATATTTAATACATTATATATATTTTATATATAATGTATATTATACACATTATATATAATATATATTTATATACATGTATATTTTATATATTTGTATTTTACATATTTTATATGATATATATTTTATATGATATATATTATATAATATATATAATTTTATTAATAGATATTTTTATATAGTATATGAATATATAATATATTTATATTGAACATTTTATTAAAATAATATTAATATTTAAAATAACATTGGTATTTAAAACTTTGATATTTATTAACATTATCTATATTAATAATAATGTGGGTTAGTATTAGGTAATATTTACTACTACTTTAATAATTTAGTATCAATATTAAAGTATTATAGATCTAGGAAATACCTATTTTTATAGTTATGATTAGGAATATTAATACCCAGAATTCCCTTGCACGGGTTCCATCAGTTAATACAGTTTTGTGGACTGAGAAGCTTAGGGCCCAGCACACTGCTGAATATCCCGAGATCCCTGCAGATCCTGGAATCTCCACAGAGATTTCCCCAGGTCTGCCACTGACCCTCCGTTCAGAGCTGAGGGCAAGTTTAACCTCGGAGTCCTCACTGCTTCTCCAGGGGCCGCTTTTCCCAAACTTTTCCACAGGAACAGCTGCATGAAAGAGACATGGACTCCACCTATAGAATTATCCCCCAGGGTGACTGGAATGATATAACTCCATGATTTTATGAACCAAACAGGTTTTGGTTTTGAGTCCCTTATTCTAATTTCCTTTCCAGCAGCTCCCAAAAAGTGCTTTAGAGTTTCCCTCCCTGAAAACTTCACGGATTTCCCACTATGGGGAGATTCAAAAAGGTGGAATCTCTTCTGGACTCACCCACAGGATACCAAAATACCCCCCAAAACCAACATATTCCTGGGCATTAGGGTGTGTCCTGGCTGAGAAGAAAAAAAAATTAAAAATAAATAAATAATATTAAACTTTTGGCATGATCTTAAAGTGAATTTTAGGGAGAAAAAGAGAAACGGAACCAGGACGTGTCTGGATGGATTTAAGCATCTCCTCGGCCCTTCCCATTGATGCTCAACCTGCCCTGAACATCTTTACACCCCTCATAAATGACTCTGTGAGTAGTTGCTCCTCATCCCTCACATCCCTTCCTCCAACCAAGCCTTAAACCCCCAGTCTGAACAACTTTAACAAGTTTTAAACCTGTTTTAAACCCACAGAACTCCCAGGGCAACAAGTTCGTTTGTGGACAGAGCCCTTCTCTTTCCAGGAGTTGTTTGGAACAAGTCCCGTGGGTTCCATGAAAGCCTGGGGAATGTTGTGGGATGTTACTCAGCCCTTGGAGTTGCCCAGTTTCCTGGAAATTCTCAGAGAAATCCCGGAAACCTGAGGGACAATGTGAGTAATTCTTGATTGTTTTTAGTGTTATTATTGGTATTATCTTTCTGCATGGCAGCAAAAAAGGGATCATAAATTCCACGAATGGGGAAGAGTGTTATCAGGAATTTGGTCCCTGGGGGCATTCCAGGTCAACCACCAGCTTGGTTAAGCCTGGTTTATTATTGTGATTCTCATCAAAACATCCTTCCAACACAGCCCTGAAGGCCGGACCAAGCAAAGCCAGTTTTGACTCATTTTTCTTTATAACCACATTCCCACACGGAGAAATTTGGGAGAACCTGGGAAGTGGAGGTTGTCAGCACCCATCCCTGAGTGCTGGTTCACTCCAGGAGCTGCCTCTGGGTGAAGCAGGGAGGGAGCAGGAGGCACTGGTGGCATCCTGATGGCACAGTTTTCTTCAGGATGTGGCAAGGAAGAGACACTGGAATGGGTTGCCCGGGGAAGTTGTGGATCCCACATCCCTGGGAGTGTCCAAAGCCAGGTTGGAACAACCTGGGCTAGTGGGAGGTGTCCCTGCCCACGGCAGGGGGTGGGGCTGGATGGGCTTTAAGGTCCCTCCCAACCCAAACCATTCCATGATTCCATGATACATAAGAGATACCGAGACGGACATGTGGAAACTGGGATGAAAGGATGGAGATCCAGGTGCTTCATTTCCAGGGATCAACCAGACACTGGAGGCCAGAGGGAAGGAAGCAGGACCAGAGGCCTGGAATTCATGGCCTGTGGAGGGAGACCAAAAGAACAGGGGCTTTACCTTAAGAAAATATGGGAAAGGGAGGTGACATCATAAAATCAGGGAATCATTCTGGTTGGAGAAGATCCCTAAGATCACCAAATCCGACCATCAACCCTTCACCACCAACCCATGGATGTGAGTGCCACATCCACGTGGATTCCCCCACTTCCCTGGGCAGCTGTGCCAGGGCTGGACAGCCCTTTCCAAGGGAGAATTCTCCTCCTGATGTCCAACCTGAGCCTCTCCTGGCACAGCTGGAGGCCGTTCCCTCTCCTCCTGTCCCTTGTTCCCTGGGAGCAGAGCCCGACCCCCACCTGGCTCC
>JAYRBT010000369.1:0-13379 GCA_036023395.1 Myiotriccus ornatus | reverse complement strand
GGGGCAGCCACAGCTGCTCTGGGCAACCTGTGCCAGGGCCTGCCCACCCTCCCAGCCAACAATTCCTTCCCAATATCCCATCTAACCCTGCCCTCAGGCAGTGGGAAGCCTTTTGAGGGTAGTGCATTATCCCAAGGGATGGTGAGGCTGGAGCTGCACGTGATGGAGCTGCTGGGCTCCTTCTGCCACTACAGGGGACAGGGGAGAGGCTTTGCTGGGCCAAACTGCTGCCAGGTGGGACATGGGACTGCTCCAGGTTGGCTTAATGTGACCAGGACACAACGACACTCACTCTGCAAAGTGGGCTGAGAGGGAGAAGAGAAAGAAAACGGGATAAGGAATGAAGGGGACTCGGGAGATTTCAGGCTGAGCTTTAGTGCAGATGGAGGAATGCAGAAAAATGGGAGTTAAAGCTGAGAAACCATCAGAGGGGCGGGATGAGAC
Source organism: Myiotriccus ornatus (assembly GCA_036023395.1). Taxonomy (NCBI): domain Eukaryota; kingdom Metazoa; phylum Chordata; class Aves; order Passeriformes; family Tyrannidae; genus Myiotriccus; species Myiotriccus ornatus. Next base: position 12,935 of record JAYRBT010000369.1, on the reverse strand, counting down.
CCTACTGCAGGAGGAGGAGCTGGAGGGGTCACCTGCCCAGCAACTGCAACTCCAGTGGCTCTGAAAACCTTGGTAAGTGGTATTTCTTCAAAGCTGGAAGTCCCCCGTGTGATAGCCGAGACACAGCCCAGGGAACAAAGCCCAGCTTTTTATCTGGGGCATAAAGTGATGTCCCTGTAGTGGCAAGACAGAGAGAGAGGAAGCAGCAGTCAGTCATGGCACCAAGCAAAGGAGAGGAGAGGCTGCCACAAGCCAAAAAAATTTACTCTGGAACGAGGAAAAGGCCGGAGATATCGAAGGGCAAGAGAGAAAAATCCCTGCTGCCAGCTGGGCTGAGATCTGGGCCCAGCCAAGGTTGGCTTTGCTGGTGTGTGGAGGAGACACAAGTGCAGTGACAGGAACCCCTGAGCCTGGTTAGGTGTTCCTTTTCCCTCGGGATTCCCTAGGGAATGAAGGAAGAAGGGCGAGGGGTGTCTGCCAGATGTGGTAGAGAAGGTTGGGGTCTCCTGGTGGACCCCCCTGCTCTGCAGGCAGTGTGTGGGTGTGTAAGGTGTTCTCTGGGCCAGGGAACGTGGAGAAGCTGGGCAATATTCTCTATAAATGACCATTATTACAGGAAAATGCAGGAATTTTGAAACCTTGCTCTTGAGAACAACGGGCTTGTCCAGGTTTTCTTCCAGGGGAGATGCTGTTGGCTTGACCCAGATCTTTCCAGGGCATTGTTTGCTATTCAAAAATTTGGGGGGATTTTGCTGCATCCCTCTGATGCAGTGCCAGCTTCTGGAGGAAGTTTGAGGCAAAATGCACAAATAATTAATTACTGCCAGCAATCTGAAGTTGTTTTTTTTTTCCTGCTTGATTCACTATTGTTTCAGTTGTTATTTCTGGGAGGGAAAGTGTTCAGTTGCCTTAACTTAGACTGCACAAAGTGTATTTCTGATCGAGGTGCTTTAATACAAAGTGAAAAATTAATATACACTCCTTAAAAGAACCTCTACTGATACAGCAGGATGGTCAAACCACTGGTAAAGAGGGGATGGCCACAAGTTGAACTCTTCAGTAAATCAGCAATTCGTTGTGTCTCCCCAGATGAATGTGCCTTTGCCTCTAAAAAACCACCTGTGTGCCCCCAAAAATGTAGCACATGAGCACCGTTAAACGAATGCTGGTGATACCAGTATGTTTGCTTTGTGTTTCTTTGCAAAAGCCTTTTAATCTTTACTTCTTCTCTCCCCCTCTGAGTGTGGTTAAAATGAAAACCATCGCTGTGGAGAACTGAGCAGCACCTGCCTCGTCTGGAGCCGGTAACAGTGAGCTCTCAGGTCCTCCCTTATGCAATTAGGACTCTTGTTAAAGACTCATTAACCTGACACGCAATTAGTGGGGCTGCTGCCTCCCAGAGTTCGTTCAAAAGGGACTTGGGTGGTGACTTGGCTGCTCACGGAGCTGTGGGATGAGGTGGGATGAGATCTCCCCGAGTGCTCTGATAGGATCTTCTCATTTCAGGCTTCCACGGGCTGGGGCTGCAATGATACAGCCACGAAAAGAACGAGGGTTCAGTTCATTTTCACCTGTCAGCTGCTCCCTTACATCTGAATTTTCTGCTTCTTCTAATCTCTGCTGTTTGTTCCTCTGGGGAAGATCCTTATCGAGAGCTTAGGAACGAGGGCTGATGGAACAGCACTCAGAGAGCACGGGAAATATTATTCCTAAACCAGGCAGGTCTCTTGGGTTTGGTGAAACCCACCTGTGGCTCTTTGCATGACCTTCAACAAGCCTGGCCCAGGTGTGTTGTCTCAGCATCATAATTTGGGGAATGAGTGGCAAGATCAGCACCATCTGTACATGAGAAACACTTTCTACCCCAAAAGCTGAGTTCCAGGGGTTACAGGGACCAGGGGGGATCGTGAGGATCTGGGTGTTCACTTTTACAGCTTGGCTGAGGCAAATCATCCAATCCAGGTCCTTCAGGAGTCCTTTTGGCGGAGCTGAAACGGCACAAAATCTCGGTATTGCACTCTAAGGCTTTTCCCTGCAAGAGGAAAATGAGGCTTCCCGTTACTCCTGGCCTGGTTTATCCACAAATAGCTCCTGGCCTGGCTTTCTGCCCAAGGTGGGGCTCCCCTGCTTTGCTCCCAGGCAGAGCAGACGCTGCAACACACCCCGAGTCCCCCGGGTAAAAGGTGGTTCTTGTAGAGCTACAGCTTCACCTGGTGAAGGGTTTTGCCAAACCTCTTGGTCCCTACTCTTTTGGTGTCAAAAAGAAGGGAGCCTCAGCAGCAGCAAACTGCTCCCTGGGTGCATTTCAGCCTTGCAAAATTGCCCCTGACACGAACAAAACATCAGGGTGGGGGGAAATAGCAACAAATAAACCACGTTTTGGGTAGAAGCCTCCTTAAGTTATAGCTACATGGGGAATAAAGAAAGCATCACAATATTTCATATTAGGGCAAATAAAATGTTCCACTTAACCCAAAGTTGTTTTTTTCCCAGCTTTGTGATTGAGCAAAAAAAAAAAAAAAAAAAAAATTTTCCAGGATTTGAATTTCAAGTTGACCTGAAGCAATTTCTTGTTTGCCTATTTGTTTGTTTGAAATTGCCAGTGAAGCAAAAGAAAAGTCAATTATTTACACTGTTCTACCTAGGATGTACCTGCCTAAAGGATGTGATAAACAATTTGCTCGACTAGTTACTGCCAGGGAATGCAAAAGCTGCTGCAAAGGGTGGGAATCTTGGAGAAGCTGTTCAAGGATGAGACTTCATCTGGAAGTCACCATCCCTTAGAATGGAATTAATAGAGTGGAATGAATAGAATGGAATGAACAGAATCATAGAATCAGGGAATATGCTGGGCTGGAAGGGACCCACAAGGCTCATCCAGTCCAACCCCTGGCCCTGCACAGACACCACAACAAGCTGCCATCAACCAGGACCCCCAGATCCCTCTCCCTGGGGCTGCTCTCGAGCCTCTCCCTCCCCACTCTGTCCCTACACCCCAGGCTGGGTGCAGAATCCCACACTTGGCTTTGTTAAACTTCCCACAGATGGTGAGTGCCCAGCCCTCTGATTTGTCCAGGTGCTGTAACTGCCCTCAGTTTTCCACTGAAATACGAACCAGGATAATAATTCACACATTCAGTCAGAACTGTAATAAGCTTCATGTATCAACCCTCTGGATGCCCCCTCTGATAAAGGCTTTGCAGAGGAAGCTCAGGGCAGCCTGTACGTGCAGTCAGGGCTATAAAAACATGGATATCTCCCTCCCTGGGCAGCTCAAAGGCTTTCTGAGCCAAAGGTTATGGAGGTTGGGGAGGTCAGTGCAAAAAAACAAGGCAGAGTGGTTTTGATCACCTTCAGCAGAGGTTTAATTAATCTCCTTGATTCTGCAGCGAAACACAGCAGGAAAATGCACACGCCTTGTTCTGCAGGGCTTGTGATTTCCCATAACTCAGAGCAGTAAAAAAGCAACCCAGGGCAGTAATTTTTTATACCCTTTCAGTTCAGAACACAAATATGTATGCCCTTATATTCTCTTAGATGTCTACACAGTCCCTTAAGGCGCCGGCACAGCAAAACCAACCCCCCTGGGGAAGGGCAGCGTGGGTGGGTGGAGGGATCTCCCCAGAGATGGGGGTGGGATTCACCCCAGCAAGGGGCAGCAATTCCCTCCCCTGATCCCAAAGCAAGTCCACAACCAGCAGATTTCACGTGCTGTAAGGAACAGGCAAAGCTGTTTCTCTCAAATGACCTCCAGCCACAAGCCATGAGAACGCACCCAGAGGATGCTCAAAGCCAGTAAAGCCTCTTTGCTTCCCTAATCTGCATTTGTGTTTGGTTAGTTCCTTCCTTGTGAATGCTTTGGGGATTACAGCATGGGATCTGAGAGGAAGAAATTCAGGATTCTAGGCAGAGAAAGCACCTTTTGTTAAAGCAGAGAGCCCAAGATCTCTGCTGCCTCAGTCTCAAAGCTGTGCTTGGCTGCACGACACCGTGTCCCTGAGGTGGTTTGGACTTAGTGCTCAGACACAGTTCATTCCTGTGATTTCCCCAGCGCTGGGAATCACAGGATTCTCCCCAGCCAGCCACATCTGCAGCTGGGGTATTGCCTGGGCTGCTCAAACTGGGAAGGCAGGTCCCTCTGCAGAGCTTTTATCACCCGAAATACGAGTGTGTGAGAGCAGCTCAGCAGCTAAGCTGAGGAATTAGCTCTCCCCAAGGAAGTTTTGGCTCCTCCTTCCCTTTGGATGAGCTGAGTGACCCTTTGGAGGTGCTGGTCTGTGCAGGGGGGCTGTGCTGGTCATTCTGAACCCCAGCCATGGGCTCTGGCTGACCCCAAAGCCACCCAAAGTAGACGCAGCGCTTTGCCCAGAGTCACCTTGGGTGGAACTTTCTGAGGACAGATCTGTCCTGTCCTGACCTTGCCAGAGGCCAGGGCTCTCCTGGATTGTCTCCTCCAGTGCTGGGATCATATTTTGGCCCTGTTCCACGAGCAGACAGCCCGTGCCACCAGCTGCAGCATCCTGCATCCATGCCACGTCCCCGCTGTCTGCAGGCTCTGCCCAAGGGGACAAACTAGTTAAGATTGGACTTAACAAGCCTTTCACTTAAGGTCTTGGGCCATCCCTTGGAACAATCTCTCTTCCCTCCTTCCCATTACCAAGCAGCTGCATCTGGGCCTGGAGGAGATGTTATTTCATGTCCTATTATTTCAACAGCACCTCGGAGCTACGAGGAGATTGAAACTGCCTCTGTGTTTCCTCCCCAAATGTCAGGAACCTCGGCTCATACACATGGTGTGGCTGTGACCTCTCTGCTCAGAGCTCTCCAGGGAAAGCAGATGTGATTTAAAGGTCAGCACAGGAGTGTAATTGCTGAGTAGAGCCCACAGTGTGAGAGCTGTTTTTGTGAAGGGATGGAGAATTGATGGTTGGGCTCCTGACGCCGCCTGCGACGGCAGAGTCGTTGCTGGGACAACTGGGGTCGTTTCCACAGCACGAAGCTGCAGAGTGAGGGGTCAGTGGTGGATGGACCCCCATCCTCTGAGACAGCTCTGGGCTGATGGAGAGCGGGAAAACAGGGCCAGAGGCAGGATTACAGTGTCCTCACTGCAGCACTCAGCACCCACGTGCCCAAGGAGGGGTCACCCTCCTGCGGGGACAGGGATGAGGTGCTGCTGCTCCAGGAATTGCAGCAACACAGGCAGGATTTATCAGCTTTGGTAATATCCCTGACACGAAGCAGAAACAGCCCCAGCTGGCTGCAAAGAGCAGCAGTTGAGCAGAGAGCAAGCAGTGGAGGCGTCCCCAAGACCTGCAGTGCTCCCTGCTCGCCCCTCTCCGTGTCCCTGCATCCCTGGCAGCTCGTTAGCTTGATCCATCCCTGCCTGCTGCAGCCTCGTGGTGGGAGAGGACTCCTTGATTTTGTGGGGTTTTTTTTCTTCTGTATTGAATTTCTGCCCCTCTGTATTGTGCAAAGGTGACCTGCAAACCTCCTGCACGGTCCAGAAGCCAAATGGTAAATAAATGAATGTTTGCTCACATATCTCCCCCACCTGATGATGGGTTGGTAATGTTTGGCCGCTGCCCAGGGGAAAGGGAGATGACTTGTGGTCTTCTCAGTCTTGTGTTTGGCTTGACCACGTCTGGATCATCTGCAGTTGTTTATGGGAGGTTGTTTTAGCCTGTGCTAATTGAACCTCCCATCCTTAAACAATCTTCTCCTTCCGTGCTCCTTCCAAACTCCCCCTCTACCAGTGATGCTCTCCAGTTCTCCCTGCAGATCCTTTGCCCTTTGCAAGTGGCAGGTTTGCTCTTGCTCTCTAAAATCAATGGCATTTGTGCTTTCCAAGTATCCTTTTTTGCCTCTCTTGCAGCACCTCTCCCTTTCCCCCTTCCAGCCCAGGGACTTTGCTCACCCAGAGGAGAAACTCCACGTGTCAAGGACTGGGGGAAAGGAGAGTTCAGGGTTTCTGGCTTGCTGAGGCCAATCCAGAACTGCCTGTTGCCACCTCTTGGTAGGAGCAAAGGAAGGCAATGGAATCCTGTCCTCATGGGAAAGGGAAGGGTGGGGTCTGCTGACATCCTGTGAGTGTTATTCCTTGTCTCCCTCCACCCCTGGGGATGGCAGCACCACAGCAAAGGGATCCAGCAGCACATTTTGAGGCACTGATATCCTTGGGTGTAGAGAGGTCCATGGCATTGGTGTCTGAAGGTCTCCGTGTTGGACTCGATGATCTTACAGGTCTTTTCCAATCTAAATGATTCAATGATTCTCTGTAGTGCTGCATTGCACCCCAAAAAAAACCCCATTCCTGCACCTTTGGAGCTGTTTGGAGGCTGTTCCATCATTATCAGGAGCTCAGGTTGCCCAGAGAAGCTGTGGCTGTCCCTGGATCCCTTGGAAGTGTCCAAGGCCAGGTTGGAGCAACCTGGGCTGGTGGAAGGTGTCCCTGCCCATGGCAGGGGGTAGAATTGGATGATCTTTAAAGTCCTTTCCAACCCAAACCATTCCATGATTCTCTGATCCTAAATTAAGCGTTTCAGGTTCAACAAATTGGATTCTTACCTGGCAAAACCTATCCTGAACTTCAGGCTGGAAGCACTCCAGCCTGAGCCGTGGGGATCCTGCCTGCTGGGCAAAGGCACTGGCAACAGCTCTTGGGCTGTTAAAATTCCCTTGTTAGAAGAGCTAGTTGATACTCATCCAAAATGGACCCTTGTGCAGACAAAGCAAATTCATTTGATGTGATGAATGAATTTTTGCAGAAAATTTAGTGCCTTCTTCTCCCCCTCCTGGTGTGGATAATGGTCTTGTTCTGCCTCTCAGGACACACAGCAGCACACACACTGTTATGGTTGATTTTTATCTAAGGAGACATTTTGTTTTGGGTTCTACAGAGAGTGAAACAGCAGTAGCTGACTTCCATGCCTGGTTTTACAGAGAAAACACAATTTCTCAAGGACTCTGAACCTTTGTTCCCTCTTCCTTGTGTATATGGGTTATGGATGTGTTTTCCCAGTGTCCCTGAGTCTCCATTCCCTCTGAGTCTCTATATATTATTAATTTGTTTGCCTTTCCTGGCCTGGTTCTTTGCAGGTTTTTTAATTCTCAGAGTTGGCAGTAACAGGCCAACAGAATTGAGAATTCCTTTTCTCCTTCTCCTGCTCTTCCCCCTCCCACCTTTCCGGGGCCGTGTCACGACCTGCCCTGCAGGCTTTGCTTTTTGGGGGTGCTTTGGTAGTTTACATTTCCTTATGGATGGGAGGCAGATTTGAGGGAAAGCAGCAATTCTTCCTGTGAGTCTGGTGGAGATTTCCTTCTCCTGTAGCATCCTGGGGAGGGTTTGGAGCCCTGACTTTGGTGTGGGGTGTCATCCAGGGTCCGTTTCAGACCCGCTCTGGCCTCCAGCATCGGTAGGTCCTGTGTGTAGCCAGGCAGCCCCATGATTTGGGGTGTGCTGGACATCATTAGATACCACTACTTGGGCAGCTGAAGCCCACCCTGTCCATCTGCATCCCCATCCCCACCCATGCACCCCACATGGACATTCACACACGGACTCAAGCGAGGACGGAGCTCAGCCCAGCCCTGAAAACCCGGAGCCTTCATTTCCTTCTTCCCTGTCATTTCTTCCCTGAGCCTTCCCAGCCCGTGTCAGGCTGTGAAAACCTCCAGGAGAAATGACAGAATATCAATTCTTGTTTTCAGAGGGGAACAAAAAGAGTGAGGAAAGGACAAATCCCCCGAGGACGAAGCATCTCCGGGCAGTGCCGATTACAAGATGTATCACGGCGTCCCCTGACCCGCTGCCTGCTAATTCCTCCTGATGGCTTTGGGAAGCTGCCTCCCTGCTCCCAGCTGGAGCTGGGACGAGTGTGTCCCCCAGCCTGTGAAGGTGGGGGACAGCTCAGCCACAGGGGGCTGCCCCCCAGGCATGGGGACGAGTGACAGCGCAAGGACAGAAAGGATCAGGGACGTTTCCTGGCAGTTCTGCTGGAGAGGATGGTGTGAGACACTAATTGTGCGTTTTTAATTGGAATGAGCAGCTCCAGCCATGCCCACCAAAGGACTCTGCTCCCTGCAGAGAAGTTCATTAGCAGCAGACAGCAGATAATGGGGCTGTTCCCTCCACGAGCAGCCAGAGGTGTCACTTTGATGAAGATGTGTAACCATGGGCACAGTGGGCCAGGACCAGCATCTCTGCTGTGCTCTTCATGCTTCAACTTCAACTTCAGCAGATCTCCCCCTTCTCACTGCCTTTAAATCAGTCCTAAATTCACTCACAGCGAGTTGTTAATGAGTGGTAGGAGAGCTGGGACCCCCAAAATGAGAGCAGCAGTAACGGGGTGAGCTGGGAAGCAAAGCATCCCCTTTCCCTGCCTACATCCACTGCACCCAGCTCTGCATCCAGCTGCTCCTGCAGGAATAAAATAGCTACAGCCTGGGAATCCCATTGATTCAGTGGATCCACCAGGACACCAAGGACAGGACATGGGAATGGAGCCAGTTCCCGAGGTTCAGGGTGATATTTACTGGAAGTCTCCCTGCTCCCAGATTTCTCCCAAGTCCATGTTCATCATTTCCAGACTTGTTTGTGCTGGGATCTAATCACTGTGTGCCAGGCTGAACAAGGTGGCTTCATGTCTGCAGAGCTTCAGGCAGGGAGAGAGGAGGATGAACCTTTTGGATCTGGAGTCTTCACTTTTCCCCAGTTAAAGAAGTAGAGTGACCTTGTGACTTAGTACAAAGGAACCCAAACCCTTGGCTTTTTAAGCAGATTGTCCTGCCCCAGGTGAGCTCACAGGTGACCCTCAGAATGCTCAGGAGATGTCAGGATGCATCTCTTGCTCTCGGGGTCATGGCTGAAAAGGCTTTGCTGCCAACAGCCCGTGCTCAGGCAATGCTGGGACAGAGAAAAGCCACTAAATAGAGCACATTTGTCATTTGTCAAGGTGAATTTACTGACTGGAAAGTCCAACGTGGAGCAAAGCAAACTGCAGGTGTGTGGTGCCAGAACTGTCACCCTGGGCTGGGGCTGGTCCTTGGCACTGCCTGGACAATGACGGTGGAGCTGTTTTGGCTGGAATTGCCAACTGCACACAACGGCAAATTCTGGGATGTCTGTGTGCCCAGGGGTGAGAACAGCACTGGCAGGGATCCAGGCAGCTCAGGTTCCTCAAAGGCAAGAGGTCAAGAGGAGAAAAAGGTGATTTCTGCCCCCGAAAGCCTTGGGGGAAGGGCTTTGTGCAGCAGCTGGAATTTCAGCCTCAGAGAAGCGTTGAGTGAAAATGAGTTCTGGTTTAGCCCAGCCTGGGTAGGGCTGAGACCACGAGGAGCTTCTCCACCCCATAGCTACAACCTGCTGATGTGGCCTTCCACGTGTGGGAGCATCCACGTGTGTCTCCACCCGTTTGTGGGGAGCCCTTCATCCCTCCTCTTGGTCTGGGTGTGATCAGCCTCCAACCTCCTCATTCCCTTCCCAGAGAGCTCTCCCAGGAATATCTCAAATCAAAACTCAGAGTAAAGAGGGCACAAAGCCATTTTTGCTGCAGATGTCTTCCCACAGCCCTCCAGCCTTTTCCCTTGCAAAACAGTTTATGATAAATACTACTAAATGAAAGTTCCATGAAAGGTCTGCCATCTATTGAACAAGTCAAATCCATTCTGTTTCCCTGCAGGACTAAGAGGAGGAGGACTGACCTTCTCCCAGCTCATTCTTTCTTGGTGATCAGCTGAATGCCTATGAGGTGTTTAAATATTGTATTTACAAGGAGACACATCTGCCTGTGATACCTCTGCTTGTGCCTTGAGTTCTGTTTTTAATTATGATGGCTAATTTTAGCCCAGCCTCGTGGCCTGGTGGATTCCCATTATAGACAGGAGCTGTGGAGGGCCCTCATCTCAGGCTGTCTTGAAATGAGGACATCCAACACGCTGTCAGCCCTGCTCCCTAATTAGCACAGCGTGGTGGGGACACATTTATTGGTGCTTGCTTTGGGATTGTACCCAGAGACACCTCCTGGCTCAAACACCCCCTCCCTACACAGCACAGCACAGCACAGGGCTGGGCACGACCACCGAGCTTGGAGGGGCTGAAAAATAAACCCAGGTGAGAGTGGGGATGGAGGGAAACCCCACAACGGGTGTTCAGGTGGGGGGTTTTGGGGCACAGTAAAAAGCTGAGCTCAAAATTCTGACCCCGAAAGTTGGGCTGGCCCGAGGTCAGCCCGGGTTGGAGCGCAAAGGTTGCACGACCTCCACTGGCGCCTGATGTGGATCCTGGGGAGGGTAACACCCCTGGAGAAGGGATTCAGAGAACAGAAGGGGGGCAAAATGTGGTTTTTCGTGTGGGCACTGGAAGTGCCTCACCCGGAGCCACCCACGGATCGTTTCTCCAGCCCTGGCTTGGACCCCCAGGCGCGGCTGTGCCACCCTCCCAGCAGCCCCGGGACAGGCAGGAGATGAATTCCACCGGCCACAGCTCCCCCAGTGACAGGCCACACCTGCACGTGGTGATAAATGGAGGGAGGAGGGGAAAAAAAAAAAAAAAAGGGAATTTTTAGCCCAGAGGAAAATTTCTGGGAAGAAACACAAAGGGTGCTGGAGTGAGGAGCACGTGTCAAACGGGAGCCCGGCCCGCTCCCCACCTGCTCAGCCTTTTCCTTGCCCCATCAGCACAGCTGAACGAGCAGATCTGGTTTTTAATTACCCTTTATTTCTTTCTAAGCATCCAAACCACAAAGCTCTGGCAGGATCCTTCAGCAAGGATGGCATCCAGTGCAGGCTGGGGGACGGGAGGCTAATTGAGAGCTTCCTGAGGGACGTTTTTAGCTGGTGGGAAGCAGCAGGAATATCCTTCAGCCTCTATTTCTGCTGCAGCCTTTAACAGGTGGGTTGGTTTGCATTCTGTGCATCACAGCAAGGGGATTTTCTGGGCTGCTCAGGGTGTTTGTTAACCCTCCAGCCCCAGCACTGCCCTGAAGTGGTAAAAACCTGTGGCACTTGGAGATATGGTTTAGTGGGACTGGTGGCATTCAGTGGAAGGTTGGACTTGATGACCTTGAAAGTCTTTTCCAACCTTCGTTATTCTCTGATTTCTTTCCAATACGGGCTTGGCAGATCCCAGCTGAGGAAAATATTGAGTACCCCTGCCCTTACAACCAAACATTTACTCAGAGCAAGGCCACTCTTCAGCAGAGGATTTTTAAATACGAGGATTTAAAGTTGAGGATTTTCAATGGATTTTTTTTTTTTTTTAAATATGAGGATTTTAAAAAGCTGAGCTTTGTGTCCTGCTCTTTCCCATCCCATTGCACCTTCAAGGGAGGATGCTGAGAAATTATTGGCACCACCAGGTCCTCCAAGGTCCAGAGGCACAGCGAGGACCTCAGGGAAAAGCAGGAAACCCTTGTGGATGATGACACGTGGCGTTACCTCTGATTTATTTACATCCCTCAGAAAAACTCTGGAGGAAACACAATTGCCCTCGGAATTTGTTACAGAGACGTCCTCACAATAAAACATTTCACTGGAGCAGGAGGAGATTTAAGAAGGGGAATACTCAGACTCCTTAACGTGCTGCAGCCCAGTGGCCACAGCTCAGCTCCTCTGGGCTGCTCCCCCAGGCTTTGGGGACAGGGACGTTCCCTCCCCTGAACAAAGTGCTTTTTCTTCCATGAGACACAACCTGTGGTTGTGAGGGAAATCCTGGATAAGAGGAGTTCCTGGGCTACTAAACTTGTCCTGATCCTTTTTTTACCCTAAGCAAAGGTCAGGGGAGAGCAGCGGCTCTTCCAAATCAGGAGGAAAAGAACCCCTCCCCCCCCCCCAAAATAAAATCTGTTGGCATTTAAAGTTTCCAGCAAATGCTTGGGGCACATAAAAAAGCAGCCATGGTGTGAGGGACAGCAAGATTTATCAGCATTTATCTGCCACAGACACACTGCGAAGAGGAATGCGGGCTCTCTGAGACAGAAGTGTTTTGCAGGACCTTCCTGATTTCCAGCACCAGTTCCCGCCGAACTTCAGGCCATGATTTATTCCAAGTGCTCTGAAACATCTGGGGGTGACACAGAGCAGGGCTGTAACTCTGGGAAAACACAGGATTTTTGTCCACTTCACGGACAGCTCGGAAGAAAAACCACCCCAGTGAAGTGATTTTGTAGTGGCTGCAACATCCTGTTTGGTGTGAAAGGAGCCGGTTCCCTCCAGTTTTTGAGAGTGTCTTTTACGTGACATTTTGAAAAGGCCACAATACTTCATCTCAGAACCGTAGACCTTTCATCTGGGGGGGTGGAATTTCACGTGGGCAATTCACTGTGGCTTCCTGAGGTCCCCTGGAGCAGGGGCTGGGGCGGGACTGCTCCGTGTCCTACCCCAGAGCTGATCCGGTGCTGTCCAGCTGGGGACACCTGGGAGCACAGGGAGCCACTTTCTCTGATCTCAGGGGTCTGAGGATATTTTTTTTTGGGGGGGGGAAGAACTATCGACTGACATGAATTTGGTAAAAACCTCGGGTGCCAAGGAGTCACCATCGATACCGAAGGAAGTCTCAGCCAAAGCTCGTTACCAGCTAAGATAGAATAAGTGCAGCATTACAGCTTTAAACCTTCTGTTTTCTTGCAAACAGGCTTTCCTAGGAATCCTTCATCCAGAAATATTGGTAATAACAGCTAGCCAGGAATAGAAATGCCCCTCACTAGAGGCTTGGGAAATATTCTGTCTCCTGGGGGTTTAGATCTGTTAAAGGAAGGGTTTTCATCACTTTAGCACCTGCAGAGTTGCTCTTCCAACACCATCACAGAATCATGGAATGGTTTGGGTTGGAAGGGACATGAAAGATCATCCAGTCCCACCCCTTGCCACGGGCAGGGACACCTTCCACCAGCCCAGGGTGCTCCAAGCCCCGTCCAACCTGGCCTTGGACACTCCCAGGG
>JAYRBT010000368.1:0-13403 GCA_036023395.1 Myiotriccus ornatus | reverse complement strand
TGGGGAGGGACTGGAATGGATTTCCCAGAGAAGCTGTGGCTGCCCCTGGATCCCTGGAAGTGTCCAAGGCCAGGTTGCATGGGGCTTGAAGCAACCTGGGCTAGTGGAAGGTGTCCCTGCCCGTGGCAGGGAATGGGATGAAATGATCCTTAAGGTCCCTTCCAACCCAAACCAGTCTGGGATTCTCTGATCTGACTGTTAAACATTTCACTGCCAGCCCCCCAACCAGCTGCTCAATTGACCCCGTGGCTGCTGAGCAGAGTCAGTTATTGGTCTCTTACTGATGCTGCAAAAAACAAATCAAGGAATTAGGAAAATATCCTTGCTTTGAAGTTCCCCCTGTGCTTAAAATGAAGCCTGGGCTTAAATGGAAGATAGTCCCCAGGACAAGAGGGACCTCAGCAGAGGTCTGCCTTCTCCTCCTGCGGGACAGCCCAGTGTCTGCTCGAGAAAGGTCCTGAATCCTGGTCATCTGGGACAAAAAAAGCCACCCCTAATGTCTGAAGGACGAGGTTACAGCACAGCAGGGGGATTTCTGCAGGACAGGCACAGGCTCCTGCTCCTCATCCACTCCCTCCTGTAGAGGCTGAGCTGTCTCATGTGACACTGAGACCTTTGGGTCTTCTGCTCTTGCAAGGGGGAGAGAAAGGGAAAGGGATGTCAGGAGATGCTGGAAGAGGTCCTTGAATGGGCAGCACAAAGCACAGGTTTCATGGAATAATCAGGCCGCAAAGGACTTCAGGAAGGAGATCTCTGGTCCGAGCTCCTGCTCAGTGCAGGGTCAGCTCCGAGGTCACACCAGGTTGGGTCAGGGCTTTGCCACTGAAAAAACTCCAGGAGTGGAGACTTCACAACCCCCCAGGGCACCTTTTTGCAGTGTCTCATTGTCCTGAAGGTCAAAACAACTTCACAGGAAGGAAAGACAGGCAAGTGTAGCCCACCTGGAATTCAAAGGTCTTAATATTTTACCTGGAGGCCTCACAAATCCTAAGGAAAACCAGATCTCCCCAGGGGAAAGCGGGCTGGTTCTGCTGAAGATGTGAAGCCTGGTTGTACCATCTGACACTCTGATACTATAAATACACTTTAATTATCCCTCACAGAAGGAAATTCCCAAACTGGAAGCAACTGCGGCCAAAACCAACCCCTGCCTTGTCTGCAGTGGCTGATAAAGCCTCCAGCTCCAGCCTGGGAAGGGATAATAATCCCGGCATATTAAAGGGTGACAAATGCAATTCGCCACAATCCAAGTGCAGCCGGGGACTGGCTCTCCCAAATTTGCAGCTCCAGCTGCCACTTGGAGAGCTCTGATTTACCATCTGCAGCAAGCCCAGAGGTCCCCCCCCAGCCTTCCACGCTGCCATCCCACAGGAGCATCAAAGGGGAGCCAGCAGGAGGGGAAACCCATTCCCAGTTCTCCCCGGTGCCGATGACAGTGCTTGAAGATGTTGTCTCTGTCTCGGAGCAGAACACGAGGCTCTGTTTTCTGCCCCCCCACCCCGACTCTGACAGTTTAACTGGGGCTGCGTGAAGTTGTTTTCCTTTCACAGTAAATAACATCCAGTTGGCCCGGGCCCTCCCCGGTTCTGCGGCAGAACGCCCGGGGACTGCTTTGGTGAGGGGGGCGAGTCTTCGGAGCAGCGCTGGGAGCAGCAGACGAGTTTGCTGTGCTCGCCCACAGGCTGTGACAGGAGATAAAACTCTAACTGAGGCAACCGAGCCTGTTCTGAAGCTGTGAATTGATTAAAGCAGTGGGGGAGGGCTCTGGAAAACGAGCCGGGAGGGACCAGGATTTATCAGAGCGGAGCACGTTTCACAGGAGCAAAGAGGGGGAGCAGAGCCCATGGGGGTCAATTTAGGGGCCAGCAGAACTTCAGGGCTCACCTCACAAAGGCATCAGGAGGCAATTTAATCATCCATGTGGGCCTGAAAAGTACGGCACAGGAGTCAGGAGAGGGCTGGGTCCTCTCGAACAGGTGGCTGGAGGACAAAGAGAACACACCAAGGACAAGGGTGGTGGTTTCAAACTCCAAGAGGGTGGATTTAGATGAGATTTGAGGAAGAAGTGTTCACAGGTAGGGTGGTAAGACATTGAAATAGGTTGCCCAGAGCAGCTGTGGCTGCCCCTGGATCCCTGGAAGTGTCCAAGACCAGGCTGGAGCAACCTGGGCTGGTGGAAGGTGTCCCTGCTCATGGCAGGGGTGGCACTGGATGAGCTTTAAGGTCCCTCCCAACCAAACCATTCCATGATTCTATGTCAGACATCAGCAGATGTACCATTTCATGGGCTGCAGAGCACCCACAAGGCTGCAGCACATTCCATTTTGGAAAACAATCCTATTTTACACCCTTCCCACCAGGCCCAGCACCTGGAGAGCTGTGGGCACTCCAGCACATCTTTTGGAAAGGTTTCAAGGACAAGGACAAGCATCAGTACAGTCAGAGGAGCACAGAGAGGTTGGCTCAGCTTTCTGCTTTGCAGCAGCCACTTGGGAACGTGAGGAGAGAGGGAAACTCATCAAAACCCAAGCTGGTTTGGGTTGGAAGGGACCTTAAAGCTCATCCATCCCACCTCCTGCCATGGGCAGGGACACCTTCCCTATCCCAGGTTGCTCCAAGCCCTCTCCAACCTGCCCTTGGACCCTCCAATCTCGTTTCTAGCTCAGGAGTCCCGCAGGATTTTTCCTGGGAGACCCCCAGATGTGGCTGTGGCTTGTTTTGAGGTCTGGGATCTCTGATTGCTCTCCGGGGTGTGGAAGAGCCCACCCACCGTGTGTGTGAGCGTGGGGGGATGCAAAGGGAGGAGAGGCTGCTCCACACTCCCACCAAAGCATCAGCAGCCCATCCAGCAGGATTTGGGAACCACAACCCCTGAGCCAGATTTGCTGTGGGAGAAAGATGGGTTTTTTCTCTCTGACTTTTCCTTTCTGATTCTTTTTCTGACAAGATGAATTCTTGTCCGTGAGAAGTCAAAACCAGCTGGTGAGGCCCCAAACTCAGAATTTATAGCTTATTAAGCACTAAACCCTCAATTTTTCTCATCTTGCTGGAGCAGTTGAGTTTTTGTGATCTCTTTAAATATCAGATGAGTCCTGTTTTCAACAACAAGCTCTGGCACAAGAGAAATATCAGTCACAGACTCACCTTGATTGTTGCGTTCTGGGAACTTCCCAACAGCTGCTTGGGAGGCTGGTGGACATTTCTGTGCATGGAGAATGTCCCAAACCTGGCATGGGCTCAGAAATGCAGTGAAAAACATGTTTATCTCCCTTTATAAAACCTGGTTAGGACAACAGGGAGTGAGAAACAGAACTAGGAACGTTGCAATTAGAGGCAATTGGCTGTAGGAACAGCTTGTTCCCAGGCTGGAGTGAGGTGAGGTTGGCAGGATGGTGGATTTGGAATGGGAGGATGTCTCTGCTTTAGGAAGGGTTGGCCCTGGCTGGTTCCAGGCACCCCCCAAAGCTGCTCTGGGACTGCCCTTCCACAAGGGAACAGGGGAGAGAAAATACAACAAAGGGAGAGGAAATGTAACAAAGGGAGAGAAAATACAGCAAAGGTTCATGGATTGGGATAAGGAAGGGGAGAGATCCCTCACCCAGCACCATCACAGGCAAATCAGACTCAACTGGGAATATTAATTAAGGTCATAACTAATAAAATCAGAGCAGGATAACGAGAAGCAAAATAAATCTTACAAACACCTTCTCCCCACCCCTCCCTCCTTCCCAGCTCTGCCTCCTCCCCTTGGGAATCACAGTCAGAGCATCCCACGTTGTTCCTGCCCTGCTTAGGGAGAGGAGTCAAGACCTTACCCTGCTCCAGTGTGAACTCCCCATGGATCCACAGCTCCTGCCAGGACCCTGCTCCAGTGTGAACTCCCCAGGGATCCACAGGTCCTGCCAGGACCCTGCTCCAGTGTGAACTCCCCATGGATTCACAGCTCCTGCCAGGACCCTGCTCCAGTGTGAACTCCCCATGGATCCACAGCTCCTGCCAGGACCCTGCTCCAGTGTGAGCTCCTCTCCCCATGGATCCACAGGTCCAGCTCCAGCTTTCCACGGGCTCACATCCGTGTTTTTGGGCATCCACTTCCCGCAGTGTGGGCCCCTCCTGGGGGATGGATCTCCCTGGGCTGCAGGGGCACAGCTGCCTCCCCAGGGGCTTCCCTGTGGAATCTCAGGGGAATTTCTGCTCCGGAGCCTGGAGCAGCTCCTGCCCCTCCCTCCCCCTGCCCTGGGCTCTGCAGAGCTGCTCCTCGCACACAATCCCACTGTTTTTCCTTCTTAAACGCGGCATCCCGGAGGTGTTGCCATCGGTCCTGCTGGGCTTGGCCTTGGCCAGTGACGGGTCCGTCCTGGAGCAGCTGGAATTGGCTCCATGGAACACGGGGGAAGCTTCTGGAAGCTTCTCAGGCAAAGCAGGGCTGGAGCAACTGGGCTGGAAAGGGATCTTTGGAGCTCGAGGGATGGGGGGAGAAAACGGACAAAGGAACTCAGGGAAGGCTTGAACTCGGGATCCTCCAGATCTGTGTCCCATCTGCCAGAGAGCCGGGCTGGGAACGGAGTTCCTGAGGAGTCAGGGTGGTAAAATTGCAGAGGAAAAAACATGGAAATAAGGAATTATATAGATATAATATTTATATATATATTTTATATACATTTTATATATTTATATATTTTATATACATACACTATTATAAAGTTGCTGAGAAAAAACCCTGCAAATAAGGAATTATATATCATATGTTGTATATATATTTTATATACATTTTATGTATCTTTTTATATATACATTTTATATACATACAGTGTTATAAAATTGCTGAGGAAAAATGGAAATAAGGAATTATATATTATATTTGCATCTATATATTTTAATATACATTTTATATACTTATATTTTTATATAAATTTTTATACATACAATGTTATAAAATGGCTGGGAAAATGGAAATAAATAATTGTCTATTATATGTAATATTTGTATTTATTTTAATATACATTATATACATATTTTTATATATTTTATATACATACAATGTTATAAAATTGCTGAGAAAAAACCATGGAAATAAGGAATTATATATTATAGATATTTATATATGTTATATTTGTATACATACAATGTTATAAAATTGCTGAGGAAAAACATGGAAATAAGGAATTATATATCATATATATTATTTGTATATATATTTTTATATACATTTTACATATATATTATATACATTGTTATAAAATTGCTGAGGAAAAATGGAAATAAGGAATTATATGCTATATTTACATATATATATTTTAATATATTTATATTTTAATACATATTTATACACATACAATGTTATCAAGTGACTGAGAAAAATTAAAATAATTAATATATTATGTATATAATATTTATATATATATTTTACATACATTTGTAGATGTATTTATATATGTTTATATGCATCCAATGTTATGGCTGTGAAAAAATGGAAATAAGGAATTATATATTATATTTTCATATATATAGTATATACATTTTTATATAGTTATACATATTATATACATGCAATATTATAAAATGGCTGAGAAAAATGGAAATAAGTAATTATATATTAGATTGGTATATATATTTTAATATACATTATATATGTTTTTATATTCAATGTTATGAAATGGTTGAAAAAATGGAAATACGTAATTATATATTGTATTATATTCGTGTATATCTATTTTAATATACATTATATATATTTATATTTTATGTATGTACAATGTTATAAAAGTGCTGAGGGAAATTAGAAATAATTATATAATATATATAATATTTGTATATATTTAGTATATATTATATATATGTTTTATATACCTACAATGTTATAAAATGGCTGAGAAAGTGAAAATAATTATATATTATATTTGTGTATATTTTATATACATTATTTATATATGTATATTTATTTTACACACACACACAAACAAGCATCAGGAAAAACATCACCAAGGGATAAATTCGGGCTCAGGAATAACTTACGGGCAATTTTTGCTGCTTTTCCTGCCTGTAGGTAACTCTTTTGCAGGTGGGTGTTTGAGCCAGGGGGCTCGGCTGGGAATTGCTCCGTGTGGAGCATTTCCCTGGAGCATGACGAGGGTTCAGGCGCAGCCGCTCAGCGTGAGCAGTTCCTGTTCCCAAATTCGGGTGACACACAGTTTTCCCCCAGGGTGGCTGATGGACCAGCTTGGGCTGCCAGGGAGGTTTGCCGGGGAATGGGCTCTTTGGAGGCTGGAGGGTGCTGGATGCAGAAATCCCTCTGGAAGCGCGGACAACTGGATTCTGTGTCTGGGCGTCGCGCCAGGTTATGTTTTGTCACGGCCCTAAAAAGTTACTGCAGGTGTCCAGCTTTGGAATGCCCCCACCAGGGATGTCCCTGCTCCTGGAATGATGGTGGGGAATTTCTCACTGCACTGAAGTGCTTTGCATCTGCTGAAGGGGGAGGTGGTACCTCGAAACAGCTCCCGTTTGGTATCCACAGGTATTTGGGAGCTGCAGATTTCTTCGATTCTCTCTGCAGGTTTGCTCAGTGCCCCAAGTCCTTCTCCTGTTATCCTGCAAGGGCTTTGCACCCACTGCATCAGCTAAATCCTCCAGATTCTCCTTTGCCTCGAGCCAGGAGACAGCAGCTGGAAAGCTGGGGCATGAGGCCGAACCAGCCTTTGATGCTGCCTGGTAACTTCTTGTGTTTAATTTGGTGTCTCTGCCTTCTGCAGAGCCCGTCCTTCCCGTCAGGATTCGCTGCAGGGTGGTTCAGACCCCCCTTTGCCCTGTGTCCTTTAGGTTTTCACACCGTCATTTTTTGGGTCCTTTCGAGGGGTGTTTGATTTCCTTTCCACCCTCCCCACGTGTGGAGCCCCTGGTGTGTCCGCAGGCTCCTCCACGGGAAGGTGTCTTGGATTAAAGCTGAAGTGTTGCTGATGCTGGAGGAGAGGATCAGCACTTCCCTGGAGCTGTGGAAGTGGGGACAGACCTGGAAACAGGGAAATTGGAGCTGCTGGACTTGCATTTCCACCCCCAGCAGCCAGATGAGGTGTGAAGTTGGTTTCCATGGGTGATTTAGTGCCTGGCAAAGGCTGGCTGTGGTAATTGGGACCATTTGTGCTACTTTTGTCAGCATTTCCCCCCCTGCCTGATCGGTTCCTGGCAGCTTTTGAATTATTTGGGCTGGTTTTGGTGGTTTTTTTCTCTCAGTTCAGGGGGACAGACTTGTGGTTTCACATTCCTGTTAATGCTGTGATTTATTCTGGGTGGAGGCTGGAGGGGAGAGCACAGGGAAGGGGGTTACAATTGGACTTGGGGTTATATTAGGTTTAAAAAAATAAATAAACTGGCCAGAACAGCAGCAGAGCCAAGAGATTCCGTTTCACTGCACACCAAATTTAGGGAGATGGAATTAAAAAAGAGCCCAGTTTCACAATCCTGTGGCAGTTCCTTCCCTCCACCTCGGGTTCTCCTCTCTGTCCTTAGTTTGTGCCTGCTGAGAAGAGGCACATGGAGCCTCCAGATCCTTGGATTCCAGGTTTTCAAGCTTTGTGTGGCAGTGCAGCGTTTGTGGGAAGTGTAAGGAGGATTTTTGGGTTGGATCTCAGGACAAGGGTCTTCCCCCAGAGGGTGGTTGGCACTGCCCAGGCTCCCCAGGGCAGTGGGCACAGCCCCAAGGCTGCCAGAGCTCCAGGAGGGTTTGGACAACGCTCTGTGAACAGGGGGGATTGTTGGGGTGTCTGGGCAGGGCCAGGGGTCGGACTGGATCATCCCTGGGGGTCCCTTCCAGCTCAGGATATTCCATGATTGTTCTGGCCAGGGTTCCAACCCTGCCTTCCAAAATCACCAGCAGAAATCCTTCAGCCCCACACAGGTTCCTGGGGGAACAAGAGGTCTCGTGGTATGAGGTGCACACATTCCATGATAATTCCCACCTTGCTGCTTCAAATGTCAGCTGCTGCTCCAGGAGTTTCCTTGGTTCTGTGACTGGGTGCAGGATTTCAGTGCAGTAGGATGGTTTATCCAGCCCTGGTTGCCGAAGCTCTACCTTGCAGAAGGATTTAAACACTCCCTGCTGCTCTTATTTGGTCCTTTTCCTTCTCTTCCCTCCTGGATGCTGAAATTAGGGGATGCTGCAAGTGATCCCAAGGAACAACCAATCCCAGGGGGTGGGGCAGCACAAGATTCCCAGGTTGGAAATGGCTTGGAGAGGATCCAGCTCAGATTCCACTCGAATGGGGCCTGAGACGCCACTTGGAGCTGAAATGAAAGGTCCAGGAAGAGACAACTGACCTGGTTTTCCTGAAATTCTTCTGCTGTGGGAAATTCGGGCACAGAACCACGAACCCTGCGTGTGACATCCTTGGTCTGGGGCGGGGGATCCTCCTTTGGCTGGGGCAGAGCCCAGGTGGCCTCTGGGGTGGATGGGGCTCCAGGCTGACATTCCAAGGGGAATTTTGCTGCCAGTCCCGAGTGGAAGCAGGGCTGAGACTGACCTCCCCCCTCACCAGGACATGTCACCTGAGCACTGGATGCTCTAATTTCCCACTGCCTGCTTTGATGTCCCACTGCCTGCTCTGCTTGTCCCATCCCAGGGCAGGTAACATGGAGAGGGAGCTTTTCCAGCCAGGATGGGTGGTGGAAGAGCAGTAAAAACACGGGTAAGTCCTCACCCAGCTCCCTCAGTGAAAGCTCAGGATCCTCGGGAAGAAGGCAGTGGAAAAGGGAATGGATGGAGAACTCTGAAGAATGGGGACAGCCAGACTCCAGGTGGTTTGTCTCATTCCCAGGGACTCAGGGATGACATTGCAGTGGAGGATCACAAGGAAATGTGAGCAAAGAGCTGCAGACTCCCTGGATTTACCCCATTTGCAGGGTGATGATTAATTAATCATCATTTCCTGGCACTCCCTGGTGGGCAGAGAGCGCTGCTGGAGCTTACAGAGTCATGGAATCGTTGAGCTTGGATGATCAAGGCCATCCATCAAGGCCATCATCAAGTCCAACCATCATCCCAGCACCGTGTTCAGCCCTGCAGTGCCACGTGCCCGTGTTTTCCGAACGCTGGGGTGGGGCCTTGGGCACTCCACCACCTTCCAGGGCTGGGCAAGCCCCTTCTGCGAAGGAATTCTTCCAGATATCCAACCTAACCCTCCCCTGGCACAACGTGGGGCAGTTCCCTCAAGCTTTCTTTGCAGTTCCCCGAACTCCAAGGGTGATTTTCGCTCTGCTGGCAGCAGGGACTGGATCAGACCTTCGGGGCTTCCCCTCCTCTGCTGATGCCTCCGAGAAGGGATTTTTTGACTCTCTGCCTCAGCATTTTTGTTGTGCTTGGCCAGATGAATTTGGGTTACCTCTGGGCTCTGCCCTTCCCCCCCAGCCCCCTCACACACCCCTTTGCCCCCTTTTTCTGCATCAAAATCCGACCTGTGTCATCACCCAAGAGGAAGAGCCCCCGAGACAGGTGTGTGCACGGCATCACGTGGGGAATTCAGCAGATCCCCCAAGGCTTTAAACCAGAGTAACAGGAATGCTTGCCCGTGTTTATTTCTTCATTTCCTTACATATTTATATTCTGCAGGGGCTGGGAAGGTGGGATGGAACTGATGGCCTGGTTTTAAAGGAGGGTCTGTGGAGGCTTTTTGAAATCCCACCCCCTGAGAAAGAAAACAGGCTGAAAATTGACTTTAAATAGGAAAACAAAGAAAGAAACAAACTCCAGCAAACGAACAGGGTTTGTTTTGAAGAGCACAGGGCTCCGAAGTGGAGGGAGGTGGAGTCACAACCCATTCCTGGTTTGTTGTTACAGGGTTTTTTCAGAAGAATGGGACATCCAGACTGTGAAAGGACCACAGAGGGGGAGGTGGGAGATATATTTGTGTGTTTACACATTGCTCACCTGTCTGAATTTGGCAGCAGACAGGTTTTCACGTGTGTCTTGGTGCCTGCCAGACCTTGCTGCATGTCTTGAGTAGGAGATGATGGGGAAAAAAAGGGTCTAATTTGCTCCTGCAGAAATCCCACCCTGAAAAATTCAGTGGCAAGGACTTGTTTTACTTTCAAAACACTTGTCCAGAGTGTCAGGGGGGGAGTAGGAGGTGTCCAAACCTGCTGGGTAAACCTTCCTGTGTTCCAGGGGGAATTTCTCCCTGGAAAGGGTGGTCAGGCACTGGCAGGGGCTGCCCAGGGAGGTTTGGAGTGCCCACCCTGGAGGTGTCCCAGGCAGGCCTGGAGTGGCACTCAGTGCTCTGGGCTGGGGACAAGGGGGGCACAGGGGAGATCCGTGGGCTGGGAGGGTTTTTCCAACCTCAGGGATGAGTTTTCCACTGCTGAGTGGCCAAGAGCTGCTCAGGGCTGCTCAAATCCATCCCTGAGTCCCCTAAACCAGGACCAATCCAGGAAGGTGTATCCTGGCACTGGGGGAACGGGGCTGGAGGAGCAGCAGAAGCGGGAAGTGTAAAGAAACCTGGGGCCGAGCATGAGCTGAACCCAGGTCTGGGAGCTGTGGCCCAAGCTCTGACTCCTGCTTCTCCCAGGAGAATAGCTCCTTTGGGATCTGCTCCAGCACGGGAGCTGGGAATTAGGGTGATTGATTCCCGAGGCTCAGGTTTAACCTGGATCTGTCCATGGAGCAGTGATGGTCCCAGGCTGCCCCTGAGAGCCACCAGCACGGAGAAGGACTCGGTTTACTCCTACAAGGCATCACTCCCCAAGCAGAGGGGAGCAGGAACTGGGAAGGGTCTGGCCTGAGGGAGGCAATTCCTGCATGGAGAAGTGCCAGGAGGGGGTAACAGCTGGATGAGGCAGGTCAGGGATGAGCGCTGTGCAGTGGGACACAGGGATCAGGTGGTCCTGGATCACTTCAACCGCCTGGAGAGACTGGGCAGGGACCAAGAAAAGCCCCTCAGTGCCCAAACACAGGGACCTTTGGTTGTTCCGTGTGCTGGAAGACATTCCTGGCCAGGGAGAAGAAGATTTCACTGCTTAACTCTTCAGTCAGTTCCCCCTGAAAGAAATGGTTTCAGGCTGAGTTCTTTGGCTTTCACCCCTTCCTTCCTGTTCCAAGTGTCCTTTTCTGTAACCAGGATCCCAACCCTCGACTCTGCCCATGTAAAACTTCTCATTTCCTGCACCCACCTTGCAGAGCTGCCACAGAAACAACCTTTGGGGCTCCAGAAGCCCCAGGAAATTTGGGAATTCGAGGTGTGTGTTCTCACAGTCAGCCCCAGGGATTACCAAAGGGGTTAGTGATGCCAAATACCAGGAAAAAGAGGGAAGATCTCTCAGGAAACATTAAGCAGCTCTTCTCTGACAAGAAACAGATAAGAAGGAGCCAACTGATTGCTGAAGGGAAGCCCTGGATTGGGACACTGTTTTATGGGGAATCAGTCTCAAATGATCTAATGGTCCCTGCTTGCTCAGGGAAAAAAAAGGTCCATGAGTTTGTTCATGCAAGAGATATTGGGGGGGGGATGAGCCAGGAGAAGGAAAAGCCTTCTAGAAAGGGTTTGGTTCCTCCCAAGTGAGTGGTTTTAAAGAGGGAAATCCTGGCGTGGATAAACCCCTGCACCCTCAGGACTGGGGGCTTGTAGTGCCACAGGTTGTTCTGCTGGATCTCACCTCAACAGGTGTGGGATCATGGAGGATCCTGAGCTGGAAGGTCCTTCCACCAGGATCACTGAGTCCAGCTTTGTGCCACCTCAGGTCCGGGGGGGGCTCAGGGCACGTTGCTGAGCACCTTTGATGTCCAGGGATGGGCTCTGCAGTGGAGCTGAGGGAAGTTAGTTTGGGCATTTGGACTCTGATCAGGGCTTGAGAGCAGTATCTGCCCGTGGATTTGGGGGCACGTGCCTCGGGGCACGTCCTTGGTTCTGCAGTTCAGTGGAGATGGTTTTGGTACCAACGGGTCAAGGCAGCACCCGAAAGGAGGTGTGGAAATGCAGCACCTGAAAGAAGGTATGGAGTTGCTCCCTGGCCACTGTGGGCTTGGTCAAGGCCCCTCACTGGAGCTCTAGCCCTGCTGCTGCTCAGATCTGCCCCTGTGTCCCTCCGCTCTGGCTCGGTGGCAGCTCCTCACCACAACCTGGACCCTTCACTGCCGCTCTGAGGGCTCGGTGGTCCCACCGAGCTGGGCGGGTGTGCTGGACGCTGAGAGAACCTGGAATCAGCTGGCTTGGAAAAGCCCTCTGAGATCGCTGAGTCCAACCATCCCCAGCACTGCCAAGGCCAGCACTGAGCGTGTCCCCCAGCGCCACATCCACGGGGGGCTTTGAGAGCCCCGCAGGTTTCGTGGCCCCACCACTCCCCCCGGCAGCTGTGCGTGGAGATTGCTGTCTCCAGCTGGAACTGGGGAACTGGGGAGAGGCGAAAGGCAGGTCTGGGAGTGCCCCCCGCGGTGCCCTGGCCGCAGAACGCTCCCAGAAATCACGAGCCACTCGCTGAACGTCCCGAACTCCCGCGCTGGGCTCGGAGCACGTGCCGAGCACAGCGTGAGCTGAGCTCAGCTGGGGCCCTGTGCCCGAAACCGCAGAGCTCGGGGGAAAAGCTGCTCAGCTCCTCCTGCCCCTGCTGCCCCCTAATCCATCCCAGCTGACTCCCAGCTCGTGCTCACATCTCCCAGCCCGGGATCCATCCCGGGGATTCGAGGACAATGCTGCTCTTAAGGAGCAGGAGGGGGAATTCGGGATTAACAACTGACCTCCTCTCATGTGTTTTTTTGTGTGTCTCCAAGGGCAGCATTTGTACTCTTTGTCCTCTTTGGAAAACTTGGCTGTGTTTTTATGGTGAAGGTTTGGCCAAGAGAAAAGCAGGAAGCAGAGTGATATTGGAGCTGTAAACAGGGGAGGAGCAGATGTTTCATCCCTGGTGTGGAGAACTCGAGGAGAAGGAGACAGAAAGAACAGGGGAGAGAGAGCCAGAGCTGCCCAGGAGGGAGAGATGAAGTGTGGTGTGATCCAGTCTGGAAGGAGCTGGAAAGATCTTGCTTGCTTAAATTAGACCTAAATTAGAGTGCAGCCTGACAGACCTGGAGCGTGTCTGGGTCCTGAGGGGCCCCTGCAAGCCCTGCAGGCAGGACAGAGATCTGGCACATCCAGTCAGGCAGAGAGAGGGAAAGAAAGCCAGGAAAGAACACTTCCCAGGAATGGAGATTCCTGGGACTTGATCTTCTCAAGCCAAGCAGTGTCTCCATTGCCAATGGTCCAGCCTTGGCTCTGTAGAGGGAGGTGTGGGATGAAATTCCGTGAATGGCAGAGCTGAGGGAGATGCTGAGGCACTACTGGGAGGGGGAACCTCGAAGAGGAACCAGTGCCACCCCCTGCCATGGGCAGGGACACCTTCCACTAGCCCAGGTTGCTCCAAGCCCTGTCCAGCCTGGCCTTGGACAC
>JAYRBT010000366.1:0-13541 GCA_036023395.1 Myiotriccus ornatus | reverse complement strand
GTATGGAATACTGGGTACTTGGCCACTTCCTTGGTTACAAACTGGTCACCAGGAAGGCCTAGACCAAAACCATCACATGGAAATATGAAAGTAGCAAGATGCATCAAAGAGGAAAAGTTGAACAGAGCTCAAGAGAAAAAGAAATAAATCTGAATTCACTCTCAGATAATTTACAGCAACATGTTCCTTGCCTACCAGGAAAGTAGTGCCAGTAGTACCTCTGTAATGAACTCTAGCATTTCATTGCCCAATGCTACAAGTCTGCATTAATTTCTTGAAGTTTCACTTCTAACTTTACCCTTCAAAAAACCTTTTTTACTAGGCTGATGGTATAACTCTCTTGAGGCAACTAGGAGTGTAAAGAACTACGCAGAGAGAATACGTATCAAAAAGAAATACCAGAATCAGAATCATTAAGGTTGGAAAAGACCTTCGAGATCATTGGGTCCAACCTGTGACTGATTCCCACCTTGTCAACTAGACATGTCCACTGAGTGCCATGTCCAGTCCTTCCTAGAACACCTTCAGGGATGGTGACTCCATCATCTCCCTGGGCAGCCCCTTCCAAGGCCTGACCACCCCTCCCATAAAGAAAATTACTATGTGCAGGAAACCCCAGTTTGTGTTGGTTCTCTCTCCTCTCCCATCTCCTGTATTATTAGTTCTCATGTGTTGTCCTCTGTGGAGGAGCTCAGCTGGGGCTCTGGGCTCTCTGTAAGCTGGGATATCAAAGATGGAACTTTACACCTGGCAGAGGGTTAACCATGGACAGTTAGGACTGTGGCACAGGGTGGGCTTCCTGTTAGGCATGTCTAACCTATAGTATTCAGACATGTGGCTGTGTGTCCAATCATAAGTTGTTATGTTTGTGGTAAACCAATGGTGTGTGTACATGTGTCACCTAGAACTGTATAAGAGTAGAACCACTGTTGCAATAAAGGTCCTGGTATGGCTGGTATCCTGAAAACCGTGTCGCCTCCCACCCCGACCGCGACAGTCCTCCACATCTTGTTTTCTTCTCCATAAGCACTGCTCAAACAGAGCACTGAAACCATGCACCACTATCTGTAACCTGTCTTACTGAAGTTCTAGCCATTGTTTAGTTATCCTACAATGACATACTATGAGTTCCTTTTAATTATTTAATAATGAAAAGGACATCCCACAGGGCATTACAGGAATAGATAAACACCATTCTATCCTTTTTACAAGGAGAAGGGATTACTTAGGGTTGCCATGATTAGTCACTGACATAGCTTGAATAGCATCCATGTTGTGTTCTCATCACTGAACTTTGGCTCCATCATCACAGGCTCCTGAGAACTCCTGGCAGGATGTTGCATTGTCTGGGAAGAGGAACAGATTGGAGTTCCTGCCTAGAGGATGAGGCAATAAAGGCCTGGCTTTGTTTCAAACTTTGCAATTGTCTACTTCAGAAAGTATAGCAATTGCTCAGAAAAGTGACATAACTAGACACTGAGAGCAATTAAATTCCAAAGCAAATACGGGCTTTCAGTAGGAAAAAGATAACTCAAGATCATCAAGAAAATTTTTGGGGTTTTATTTGTTTTGTTGTTTTGAGTTTGGGGATATTTTTTACTTATGGTTTCTTCTCAGAAAAAGTCTTTCTTTTTTTCTTTATAGTGATATTTGGTCTCATCCTGCTTGCTTATTTATAGAAGCTTGTATGTAGACACAAGACTCAGAACTTATAAAGAATAGCTGCCTAGTGACATTGGCTCTGAATTATTAGTAACTGCAGTACAGGGTAACAGGAACTCATATGAGATCAGCACCACACTGTGGGGTCCAGCCACATCTAAACAGAGTAGGAAATAGTGATGAGATGCTTAAGGGTTGATGGCAAAACTTGGAAGAAGAATCTGGGGCCTTATACATCAAACTAGTGGCCCTGTGCTCATGTTCTGTGTCTGGAAGCTCCCTCTGCAGACTTGGTGTTTTAAGACCAATAAGAAGGGTTGCCACTTCATGGTCCTCAGGGATCAGCGCTGAAAAAGATGCCTCTGAGAAACAACTTGGCTAAGCAGCAAAGCATTTGGCATGAACGCTTGCAAGACAGGCATGTGTTATCTCTCAATTCTGCAAGTATCTTCTTTTCAGTTTTCATTTTGATGAATTTTGGTGCTTTGATACTTTCCAACCCTGAAAAAAGGTGATTAGCAAATATGAATCACATAATTTGATGGCTGTATTTTTTTCTTTTTTATTGTCTAGCAAGTCCTAAAGAATACAAGCTGCAGAGAAGAATGAAAGAGAAAATAAACAAGCAAAGATTTATCTGGAGTGTTTTGCCTTAGCCAGTTGGCAGTGCTGCCCTTCGGCATCCTTGAAGGAGAGCATACAGCTATCAAATGTGCAGGGTGTGAGTGAGCCTGGACCATAGAACAGGCTTTCAAAAAAAGTGAAAAAAGCAAAGTGAGGATAGCAGCCCGCATGCATAATTCAGTACCAGAGAATATAATAGCAGATCTAATTCTGTATGAGTGACTGGTCTCAGGACTGTAAAAAGAGACAAGATGAAGCTGTAAATGAGTTTTTTAAAAGGGATACAAGTGGAAACTCCCAAGGTGTTTCATGTGAGTCCATATGTGCTGGGGGACAAGGCTTATGAGAGTATCAGCACAAGCTGATAGACTTTCCGCTCCAAGCCTTCACTGCTGAATTGCTCCCACAAGGATCTCTGGATAGAATTGAGGTATGGCC
The DNA here is from genome assembly GCA_036023395.1 of Myiotriccus ornatus. NCBI lineage: Eukaryota > Metazoa > Chordata > Aves > Passeriformes > Tyrannidae > Myiotriccus > Myiotriccus ornatus. Next base: position 10,817 of record JAYRBT010000366.1, on the reverse strand, counting down.
TTCAGAAATGCCCTTAGCCTGGGTGGCAGCCTCTGTATGCACCAGGTTGTATATGCCGTCTCCCTCTCTCAAAGTGAGAGGAAAGGTCAGGCTCACTCTCACAGAAAAGACATTGTAGAAGCACTTTCAGGGGCAAAAAGGTGAAGCTTATTTAACCTAGATATAGAAAAAGGCCATACTTTTATTTTGAAACGAGTTCCAAAAGTCACCAATGAATAGCATGTGTCCCAAAGGAGACTGCAACCAGTATACTTTGTCAGACTCCAGTCTCATAGGACACAAAGGACTCTAAGAGCAAAATTCTGAGCCCTGCTGACTGAATTTCAGCTCTACACACTTGTTATAAACATCTGTATATACTGCCAGCAGTAGTAAAATGTTGAAGTTTCCATTAAACAATCCCTCCACACACAGTCTGTATCCCTAGCCTTCAACAGCTAGCTTAATAACAGTTGTGCCCTTTTCAAGGTAATGTATATTCCTAGGGGGTTTAATCTATCTCTTCCATCCCTGGACTCTCCCTAGTAATGGATCATCACTAGTTGGTGACATTAAGGTTTTTCCCTTTCCAACTGAGTACCCTTTGCAGGATCCCATGCACTATCCATTTCTCTGGAGGGTGGAGGAGTGCATGTTTCATAAGGCAGCAAAAACATTTAGGTGGAAGTTTCTCTCCCATGGCTTCCTAGAAGAGCTGAAATTCTCAATTTTTCTAACAGCAAAATTCTCATTTTGCTTCCTCTGGCATTCTTTTGACTGCTGCTTTTAAATGAGGTCAGTCAAGGAGTGAAAGAGCATCATTTATTCTGATGGTTGAAAGCTGGCTGAAGCCAAATAAGACATATTTATTTTTAACTTCTTTTTAATTTGGAATACTAGAAGTCAGCCATTACGAGCTCTGGTGGGGCTCTATGGTGGCTGTTTGAGAAAGGAGGAGTAAAGATCTTCAGCCACCTTTGAGTGTGCACAGACAGTTAAAAAAAAAACCCTAATACATCCAAGATCTGGGTTCAGGTGCAGAAACCACCCAGGCTGCAGCAGCCAACATTAGTCCAGACTCAGCCTCAGAAGAGAAACTGAGGCTAAAATATGACTGAAACTAAAGGGAGGTATAACTTGGGAAGGAGGGGTTTGACAGTTAAATTGTTTACTGAACCGAGTTCCTGATCCATTTCACCATACAGCTACGCAAAGGGCGGCATAGATGTGAGGGCTGGTGCAAGTACGGGTTAAGTGAGCAAGTTGGCTGGTTTCAGCTGCAGCATCAGGCTAATGCTGGCATAAACCATGTGTGGAACTAAGCCACTTTAATATAACATTACCTTTGGATGAAGGAGATGGTTAAGGCTTGGAATATCATGTAAAGGGACACTGTTTTTTGAAAACACACACATAAGATATTTGAAACCAACCTTGACTATCACATTCTAAGACATCTTTAAAAAAACAAATATTAAAAAGAAATTAAGTAAATATTAGGCAATATTATCTAATTTAGTCTCAGTAATTCAGTTTAATGAGGAAGAATATTCCTGTTTTGTGTAACCATTCCCTAATGCTGTAAGTCAAAAGAAAGCAACACTGTCTTAGGATGTCTGGGAATCTAGTTAGTGAAACTAGCTATAAATGGGAAATAAACTAATAAATCTTTTGTTTATGGTTCCAAATTATGTGAAGTCTAAAAGAAAGGAAAACACCATCATTGCAGGAAAACCACAAACTTTTCTGGGGCTTTGTTTTGTGTTGTCTTTTTTTGTTTGTTTGTTTACAGGATTTGTTTTAAATGCTTCCCAGATTCTCAGTTCAATTTGTCCCATATCACACACATATACATGTCATGTCATGTATACACAATATACATGATATACACAATATGTGTATATTACATATACACATTATTACAGAAATAACATTGTTATTCTGCACTGGCAGTATCCTTTTAATATGTGCGCTTAAAGGTCACCAAAAAAGTGAATGACTGGGAGTGGGTGTAAGTGCATTTTTAAAGAGCAAATGTATGTTGTGCAAAAAATAAAGGGCTAATAATGCACACTCCTGACAGATGCCCATATTTGGGGGTATTCAGCTCCTCCATAAAGGTGATGAACTTCTGCAATAGTCCAAGGGAGACACTAAATGCTCAGCACTTCTGGGGAACCCCTCAGCATTTCTCAGCATGAGCTCTGTCCTAGTGTTTATAGGAAACACCTCTGTTTTAGTAACTGTAGGAGAGTATAGGGCTGACAAGAGGCACCTTCTGGCAGCTTGTTGTGCTGGTTTCATTCTTGGCTTCATGTGATTATTTTCCCTGTCATGTTTTGTTAGTATCATCAGGGATGAAAATCAGTGCCATAAACTATCCATCAGATTATAAATTGCCTTCTAAGCCGTAATTCTCGATTATTATTCCAGCTGCTACATATATCCTTTGGGGACTGACAAAGTAGATGGTCAAGGGAGTGCAATATAGTACACAATTGTGTAAAATAGGCTGTGACTTTTATCTCTTTATTACTTTTCCCCCTACCTCTCCCTATTTCTTTCTTTTTTGGTCCTCAAGGAGTAAAAAAGGAATCTTTAAACAGAATGAAGGACACACCAATAAATACCTGTCATGGGAAACATGTTCATTAAAATGGCACAGTGAAGCACAAGCTGTGGTGCTAGATATTATAGATTCAAAGCACTGACCTTTTTAATGATAATTTGCCATCAGCATGAGTAGCAGGGCTGTCAGGCCTATCTGATCACAAAATAGTTTTTAGTGTCTATTCTTTTTCAATACGATAGTGCAGCTGAGAAAATTATTAACTCCATTTCACAGCTAAAGGAAATAGATAAAAACATCAGTTAAGACATCTCCAAAGTCAAAGTGCAGTCTCAAATCCTGGTTCCTGCTCAGTGGTGATGCTCTGTGGAAACACACTGAGCTGGAGTGATGAGTGTCTACCACTTTCTTCTTCCCTTTTCTGGTTGGGTTGTGACCTCAGGCCTAAGCAATAGCAGCAGTGCAAGCAACTGGTGTGGGGTTTTTTCACAGCTCCTCAGACAGACCCCCTAGACACATAGCTGCAAGTAACTACGTAAGTCCTACCCCTTACCAGGGAATGCTTCACACTGCAAGGAGAACTGGGGAGTAGGCTCTGGGCAACTTGTCGCTGACCAGGGGACTGTCAACCACATTGCTGAAGAAGGCGGCAGTTGTCCAGGGACATGCTGCATGTATTTGCTCTGTAAGTGCATATCTTAATGGACTTTTCTAGTCTTTAAAAACACACTTTTTTTTCCCCAAAGGAGTGCACCTTAAACAGCTTTTTTGAGCCGAAGTCATGCAGTTCCACACACTTAAGAGTTTGTGGACATTGAAAGGCAGACCAGCAGACTGAGGTGAGTAGCAGTGCCAGTCTTTTGCTATATGGCTGGTAAGGATGCTGGCAAAGACTAGCTTCCGCATTGGGCCTCTGGCACCATCATTACAGGGCTGTGTTACCCACACAGGAAAATACTTAAACACTGTGGATCTTCTCTCTTAATTCCACAAGGGTTTAATTCCAATTTCTCTCAGCCTGGTGCATGTGGTTCCAGCACGCACTGAGAAACAGCATCAAGCTCCCACAGCCGCAGCAGGAGACATGGACATGGCAGGGACAGGAGCAGGGATGAGAATGACATCACTGTGGTTCAAGTTTGCAAATAGAGACTGACAGTGAGCAAAGTTTTCTTCAGCCTGCTTAGATCCTAAGGCCTTTAGGGAAGTTAAAGATCACAGATAAATGATTTCACAAGCCTTTCCCCATGCGGTAAATTAATTCCCTCAATGTTTCTAAGGGTGACCTTTAATGATTGTTCATATAGAGTATTTTATGTATTAAATACTGAAAGTTCTGGGGATGCAGAAATTCTCAGAGAGAAGCCACTATATAAAAGAAAATTATAATATGCATAATGTATATAGTCAGTAAAGACAGAAAATCACACAGGTTCTGAGAACAATTACAACTTTTACCATTACAGCAACTACAAATGTTTTTGCCAGATCTGGGAGCTTTTTAGCTCTTTACCTTTAAGTAAAGTTGGCAGAGCATTTGACAGGGTATCTTGATAAAAAAGATCTCCTGTCTGGAGAATGTGAAAAATTAATATGGGCCAGAGAATTGCCATCATTAAAACAACGTTTTATTGGTGTGGATGTCTAGCTATTCCCTATGCAGACTCATTATCTAAGAGATGCTGCATGATTTTACTGAATTATATAAATCTGCAGGGCAGGGGGAGAGGAAGGGGAGAGAGAAATAGAGAAAACATGAAGAGATCCTCATGGACTTCTAAGATCAGAAGAATCATTTGTCATTTGCTAACAATATCTCCCTTCTCATGGGAGCCAGGCACTGCAATTGTGATGGGCCATAGAAAGGTATTTCTCTTATACCACCATAAGATCTAACTTTGTTAAAGCACTGGCTGTGAAGTTAATAGGCCTGAATCCAGATATCACCTATAAGGGAGTGAATAGATATGACTCCTGTGACAGCAAGTTGGCTCTTTGCAAAGTCCAAGCAGCCAAAAGGAGGTGGTTCTATGCAGTTCAGTAATGAAATGGAGCCCCTTGCTGCAGGGCAGGTGGATGCTACTAGTTTAAGCAGATCTCAAATGGTAACAGAAGTCTAAACAGAAAGAAAACAGTTAACTGCCTCTAGAGAATCCTGGAGCCACAGATATCTGGAGAACGGGAAATCAGCCTGGAAGATCATCATTACCTACCTCCACTCTTGAAGCATCTGTATTTGCTGCTCTGGGACACAGAATGCTGCGTTGCTCCGCAGCATTGACCTGAGACCTGCATTGCTGCAATTACCTCCTTAGGCATTGAGTGAAAGAGACTCCAGGAGACTGACGTACATGAAGCAGGACTGTCCTGCCAGGCCACAGGTAACAATAACCAGAATGATCCTATGCCATGGGAATGTCTGGCCAGATACAGGCAACAGACATTTTCTGCCTCTCAGCTGCTCTAACCACCTCCCACTGCTGGCTGAGTTACAGAGAGCAAGGTGTCCTCTAAAACATGAGGGCAAGGGAAAGCCCTCAGTAAACAGGTCATTGCCTCCTAATCCACACTCTCTTTGCTTGCCTTCTTAATTCTTTTCTAGCTGGAGGACACTTCAGCTGGGAGTGGACTTCCTTCCATACACAGAACTAAAGGAAAAGCAGTCTTTGCAACAGCAGTGCAGTTCTGTAAAATCAGTTCTCCTGACAAGAAAAGCCTCATCTGCCTCTGTAGAGGCTCCTAATAGTATCCTGCATCACACAGGCCAAAACAAGGGACTTCTCAGACTTGTCATGAGCTGCTGCCTTGAGGAAATGGACACAGCAGCTATAATGGAGAAACCTTCACTACCTCTCTGTTACAGAGATACTGACAACGGGGAAGTCAGGAACACATTCCATAATGGAACCTAATTCCAGATGGGAAAAATGTAATTTACAACCTCAGCAGCAAAAAACCAATTGGAGCACTTCAGGACCATACGTTCCAGAGGCAGCATGGATTATTTGACCTGGAAATCTTTGGTTTAAACTCATTTAAGTGCCAATCTATTATTATCATGAGAAATTCACTATCTTTTAAAGAGCTTACTCCATGCTCTGTCAGTGTGGGATAACTTCAGCCAACAGGATCTACTGTCTACAGTGGAAGATGGTGATCCATGAGAGAGAGAAGCCTGAGTTTTCCCATCTATGCTCAGGGCAAAACAATGTGTGATTACTACAGCTAAGGAACAGCTGCAGAGCTGCAGACCCCACAGTTCTGAAGTGAATAGATACAGGATTAGATCCTCTGCTAACATGGAGGACCCACTCTTTCCAGTTTGCCTGGGCCTTAATTTTCTGATGAAACAAGGAATCCCTTTCAAAAAAGGCAGGATGACAGCAGCTTTTAACAGGATCAAGAGTTTTCCTGAGCACTGAGGGTTGCCAGTGAGAGGCACCATGGGAATGAAAAGCACCTCTCTCCCTCTTCTGCAGAGCAAAGTCCCTTCTGATCGAGCCTACCTGGAAACATGGAAAAGCAGGCTCTGGCCCAGGTGCAAGGCAAGGGGACAAAGCCCCGAACAGCTCCAGTTCCTAACCCACACTCTTTCTTCTTGCTTCTAATTAATACCTCTAAGGTTGCCAGAGTATGCTAGGGCTGGCGTCCCTCTCAACCCTCACACGTCTGGGATGGTGTCTGTGTTATGATGTAGTACACGTGCCTTGGTGCACATTCACATGCAGCCTTCCTTGTGTAGACCTCCTTAGCACAAGCAAGGCACAGGTTTTACCAACCTGACTATGGCTCGGGCCTCAGATCTGCCCTGCCACTGCAGTGTGCTCGCTCACAGCCCAAGGGGAGACAACAAAATCTCATTAGCTGCTACCACAATATAATAGGCTCTAGGCAACCACCAAAACCAGTTTTTTTGGGCAGAACTGATCAGGGACACGGTAATGCACAAGCCGAAATCCTGCACATCTAAGAAAACACTGTTAAAGGACTCCTGTATGCATTTGCTGTAAAAGAGGCTTACACATGGACTTCACGATCTAATTAGTGTGTAGAACAAAGTAGCATCTTAGAGAGGACTGACCAAAGCCATTCCTATATCCCATAGAGAGAAAGGAAGAAACATGGTAATTCGAGGATAATGATATCTAGTTATGTGATGATCCGAGCAAGACCTGAGACACTGATCCAGGAGGAGGATGGCAATACCTAGGGAAATATATCTTGGTTTGAAGAATCAGATAGCCAGTGAAAAAAAAAAAAGGAAAAATAGATTGAAAGATAGCTCCAAGATAGCACTGGTCAAAAAATGGGAAACTGGATAAAAAATCCATCTGGATTTATTTCCTGTAGTAAGCCTGAGAAGTGGGCAGTTAAAGACAACTTTTTAATTACAGAGACATGGTTCTCTCACTAGCCATATAGGACACTATAAATTAGAATTTATAGAACTTAATGTTACCCTAAAGTCCATTGTTAGTGATTAGCAGCACACACTTCAGCTAAGATGCAAAAAACCAACCAGGCCATAGAGATGGAACTACCATTTCAGCTTGAGAGGTGGATACCAAGAAGATTGGAGACACATGGTGCTGGTTTAAAAGTAAAGGGGCCAGAGAAATAAACCCAACTCGAGAGATTACACGTCAGAGTACTACAAAGATTACAATAAATACAAAGATACAGAGGAAAAAAAATTTGTTTTAATCCCCAAAGACCAAAATGTGCATAACCCAGCACCCTAGGACAAGAACAGAACAGTGTTCATTAGCTCCTGTGCTGAGCATCAATGGCCCCCCCCAGGTGCAAAGTAAAAGCAAAGGAAACCTGTTGGTCCAGATGATGGTGGCAGTCCTGTTGAAGTAATGATCAATCTTGTTGAGAGTGGCAGTCACAGTCCTGTTCGAGTTCTGGTCCTCCTCTTGATCTGATGAGTGGTACCACAAGTCCCCAAACCCCAAGATTATATATGCTCAAATTCAGGTGGGAATGTCCAGCACCTCCCCCAGGGCGGGGAGTTTCAAAATGGATGATTTAACTCTGTGAGTCATGGGATATTTTTGGAGTCTCTGCTGGTCTAGGTCGTTGTAGTTGCCTATTATGCCAGGCCAGTATGGCTCATTAGCAAAGATGACCCCTCAGGCTGGGTGTGAAGGTGCTCCCCCAAGAGGGGCGTTATCACAGCTGAGTCATCGGTGTGAAGACAAAGAAACACTTCAGTGTCTCCCGGGGCTTCTTTAACACCCAGCTTGTAGCCTGAGGTGTCAGGTGTGCCCTGAGAAGCTGCTACAAATGATCCATTATTAACAGTCCATCAAAAATGACAGAGAGGGGGTAGAAGACACAGTTTTGGTTATAGCTACATAATGATAAACTGGTCTCGCCCCCTGCAACTGGGACGATGGGTAAGGGCAGAAGTGGCAGCAAGTGCAATATGACTGCACTTACCACCCTCAACTAGTGTTTGGCTGCCTGTTAAACCCGAGCCAGACACAAGTCCTGAAATGGCAGGTTTAAAGGGAATACATGTAAATTGCAGCGATTGTCCTGCCAGTGTCATCCCAAGCCCCAGTGTGACAAATACAGTAATACAATTTTATTTCCTCCTCCACCCTCCTGCTCCAAAGAACTGGATCAAAACCACTACATCCACCTATCCACAGTGCTTTGCCAGCCTGAGTTGACATATTTCAAAAGGTTTTAATGCAGATTCTGGTATTGCCTACCTGCTCTTTCACAGCTGGAATAAAATCATCTAAACTTTTTGTTGTGTACGAATCCTTCAATGAATCAGCATCTAAAAGAATTTGTAGGGTATGCTATTAAAAAAAAATCAGCTGTAAGTCAAGACTGATGAAAACACTGTATTCATGCCAGGGAAGGTAATTTAGGAATTCCCAACACATAACATTTTGTATAAATAAGTATATAAATGTAATGCAACAAAAGCATTCAGCAGCTGTTTGTTTGTTTCATTTAAATCAAAACAGTTGATTTTAAACAGATTTTTGTCATCTTTCCATTCTGCTTACTCCACATTTTTCATCATCATGAACCTGAAAGTGGCTATAAAACAAAATGTGATGCTGGCTTCCTTGCTTTACCTTAGCAGAGGCAGGCAAAGAAAACAGCAGACACTGCTTGTGCACATGAAATTAGATTTCAAAAATTGTGCACTTGGCTGTACAGAGGAAAATATTTGTTATACAGCTTTTAAATTGACACTGTTGCTTAAAAAAAAAAAAGGGGGAATGCAAAGCTGACACTCCATTTCTATAAACACTTTAAAGTGTTTAAAGCTAATGAATGCTGAATTGCAGTCTAAATCTAATAGATCAACTCCTGGCCACCTAGATTATGATGACATAACTTCATCAGGTGTAATGAATATACCAGAGAAGTAAAAAATTATCTCATTATGTTAAAAATATTACTTATTTTTCTTTATTAAGGAAACATGCATTTCATTTTTCCTTCCAACAAAGCAAACACTTGAGGAGGTCCTGTAAGTTTCATATAGCATGGCCTGGGATTTCAGCAGTCATCTCCTCCGGATTACTATGAGGTATCTGAGGAGGTGCAAGAGGTCTGACTGGTTGTTACTGTCAGAATGAAAGCAGTGTTTTCAAATGATGCAATATCTAATTAAAGAGGCTATCTCGGTTGCATTGAATAAGTTTCACTTTACTGTTGTGCTTCCTACCTCAACTTTGTGTTTTTTTCTTAGTAGGAAAAAACCCCGAGATTTTGTCATTGTTCACAGAATGAGGAGAGCAAAAGTGAATCAGCAAGAGGCGGCTCTAGCACAGACAAAAGACTGAGCTTCCTGTCTCTTCTCCACTCTCCGTCTCCATTAATCCCTGCCTGCTCAGATCACACTCTACCAAAGTTCTGTCACCAAGACACTCTGTATGAAAAAAACATGGGTCTGCAAGTTTTGCCTCATTACAGGCAACCAAGCTAATTAACTGCATAAGATTCCAGCTAAAAAAGAATACATCGCTTTTTAGCTTCTCAGTTTTGCTGGGTTACCTTGTGTGAGAATAAAAACCCAAACCCCTCCCCAACACCCAAATACATTTTAAAATGCGAACTAATCACTGCAAGTGTTGCAGCAGCAGAGGAAAAAAGAAAGCAAACAGCCTATAATTTTTATGGGTTCCTTTGTCACATCCATGCCTAAAACAAATCATCCAAATAAAGGTTTTAATTTCACATTAGTGCATACAGCAGTTTATTGAGTTTATGGCTGATGGTTAAGCTTTATGAATGCTTATTATTTCAGTGGTATAAGGAAGGAAGTGCTGAGCATAGATGTTGTTTGCAAAGAGTGATAATAGGATAGTAAATTACTGCAAGGTAAAGACAGACTTTCAACATCACAGACTTACTGTTCTTATTATGCAGCAAAAATATCTTAATACATTTAGCAATAATTTGTCAGGAATGCCTGGCTGGTGCTGCAGTGGGCAGAGATACAGCACGCTGTGCCTGAGAACTAAGGGATGGTTTTGTCATTATTTGAGTCAGCCTGGTGGAGGTATTTCTCATATCTAATTCTTTGAGTTTTCATTTGTTGACAGCCCCAGCTGAAGTCTGAGGAAAAAGAAGTTTTGAAGATGGCAGAGGCTGGAGGGGGGTTGAAGGAGTTGTATTCTCTCTTGAAGGGCAAGGCAAAGCCATTCTCCTTATCACCACAATGCAGAGAAACTGAAGGATGGGGAATAAGAAGAAGGTTCTAAAGAAATAGGATGCATGGCTCCAGTACGAACACAGGATCTGAGCTCCATGAATTTAAGATTAGATCAAGAAAATGAAATTACTGTAAATTCTGCATTTTTTTTTACCACCTGTTCCCAGTGTGTTCTTTGTCTAGAGTATCAAAACTAGACAACCTATTTCTGAGATAGACCTGGATTTCACAGCTCATGTTCATCCTTATTAACACCATACTGCCTGCAAACTTTCCACCTTCTCCTTGCCAGCTACAGCAAAAAATCACATCTACTTTTAAGACATCAAAACAAGTCAAAACACTGTTCATCCAGTTATAATTTTGTACATTCAGTATTGCCCAGCTGGGACAAGCAGGGAGTCCAAGCATCCTCTCTGATATGAAGCATGACACTTCTCACAATCACCTTCCTGCATATTAGCTATTTTCTACCAGGTGAGAGGAGGAGTAAATACCACCTCCAGCACAGCTCGCAACCTCATAAGGGCATACTGAAATAGTTTGGACAAGCCCTTCTCTCCCTACTTTTCCTTCACA
>JAYRBT010000365.1:0-13546 GCA_036023395.1 Myiotriccus ornatus | reverse complement strand
GCACCTGGACTCACAGCACTGCAATTCCATCCCGGTGAGGTGGAAAGCAGAGAGCATTTCCCTCTCAATCCTGTCACTTAGGCCTGCCAGCCCTCTGAGAAGAATCCTAATGATCATCCCAGGAGCTTTGGCTTGACAAAATGCAGAGCTATAGTGGATCTCTTTTTTTTTTTTTTCTGGTTTTGTTTGTTTGGGGTTTCTTTTTGCTATCTTCTCTTTTCTGCCGGCATACGGAATGATTTCTATTGATTTCAAGAGGGAAGAAACAGGATGTGATTATCCAATATCTGGAACAGTCAATCCTATTCCTCTATGTCATATTCTTCTTCAAAATTGTTATATGTCAATTATTATAGTATAAAATCTTCCCTATTTAGGTCATATTTTTTGCTAAGATTTCAATAACATCAGGTAAGACTGAGATTAAAAAAAAAAAATATAATTACTTAAAGTAAATTTAAAATTAAGACAAATGTGCTGCCAGAGAGATACAGCGGAAGTTCATGCATCAGATGTCTGTGCTGTGTAATATCCAGCTCATTGCTTTCAGGACAATTATATTTATTCAACCCTGTTTAATGAAATGAAGCTATGATTATTAGTGAAACATCAACTAAATTCATTGCACTTTGCCTTCATCTATCATGCCTTCTGTTCCTCCATTCTCTTCTGAGTCACTGGGCACTGGAAGACAGAAAAGAAAAAGGTCAGATTAGAAATAACACATATAAACAGGTGACATGAAGTATAGCAGTGTATCAGCCCTCCTCCTGTCATTATCAACACTGACAGACTATCCACTGTGAGCTGGGCACCTCAGAAGCCACAATTAATTTAGGACAATATCTGATAGTCAGGACAACATAGTCTAATCACAGTAACACACCGTGCTTCTAAATTTAAATATTGAGTAATACCAAGAGAAAACAAATGGGACAGTAAAAAAGGATGAGGAAAATAACCATACCTGACTTAGGTTGAATTAAACACTTTGTTTGTTTCCACTGAAAAAAACAAATGAACAAATTCCTAATAAATTTTTTAAGGTGTAAGTGAACATTTAGTTAGTACTTTCCACAATTTGTCTGCTCAAATCTGCCACTATATCTAACAGCTATTAATCAGTCTACCATGAAGATTTCTTGGACCACAGGACAAAGATGGGTACTTGAAGTCGTTCTTCTTTATTCCAATTCTAAAGCTTTTTTTTCTACAGAGGACAAAAGTCAATTACATAATCTACTCTCCTCTAACCCTTTATTCAGTTCATTAGTAGTCTTGAGTGTCTCAGTTCCCTCTTTTTCCCAAGTCAGACTGTTTTACTTCCATCAGATGTATCTGATGGATCCTGAAAAGTGAAGCAATATAGTTCTATGTCACCTGCTTCCACATCTAACATGCCTTCTACCTGCTGAATTATTTTATTACATACAGGAATGACTGGCTCCAAAAACTCCAATCAATTTCAAAACTATGATTGAAAAGCTCTGATGTGAATAATCAGGTTAATACATACTTATATATCATCAAACACTCATGAACACTCAATGTGTTTTAATGAGCTTTCCATCTAATGAAAACATGCTTTGTAAAAACAACAGGAAAAAAACACCAAATTAAACTCTCCCCCAAGAAGGTTGATGCATATCAAAGCAAAATAGTCCATGCTTTTATTAAATGAATGTTGAAAACTATTTCAACAACCCTTAGTCTAATCTTCAAGATGCAAACCTACCTCATGATACTCAAAGTTTTTCTTTAATTCTTCAACAATTTTCTTCAAGGAAAAAAAAAAAAAAGGAAAAAAAAAAGAGAGAGAGAAAGTTAAAAGCAAACAAATAAACCAGGCAATCACAGAATCACTGAGGTTGGGAGCCACTTCTGAAGGTCTCCAGTACAGACACTCTGCTCAAGGCAGGATGAACTAGAGCAGATCTCTTGGGGCTGTGTCCGCTCAGGTTTTGAATATCTCCAAGGACAGGGGTTCTACAGCCTCTCTGGGCATCATGTTCTAGTGTTCATTTCCTCCCAGCAGAGAGGCTTTTTCTTCCACTTTAGTGGAATTTTCTGTATTTCATATTGAGCCCAGTGCCTCTTGTCCCATCGCTGGGCACTACTAAGAAGGGTCTGATTCTGTCTTTTTTTACTCCTACCCAGCAGGTATTTACACACATGGATAAGAGCCCACATGACCTTTCTGTTCTCCAGGTTGACCAGTCTCAGCTCTCTCAGCCTCTTCTCATACAAGAAATACTCCCATCACTTAATCATCTTTCTCCTACTGGGGCAGCCAGAACTGGACACAGCACTCCAGCCACAGCCTCACCAGTGCTGACCAGACAGGAAGGTCCCTTTTTTCAACCTGTGGGCAGTGCCTTGCCTAATGCACTCCAGGAGGCAACTGCCCTTTGCCACCAGGGTGCATTGCTTCATCCCAGTCAACATAACCACCAGGGTCGCCAGGTCCTTTTCTGCAAAGCTCCTTCCCATTTGGGCAGCCCCAGCCTGCAATGTCTCCCAGGTGTACAGGCTTTGCACCTCCCTTTGTTGGACTTCATGAGATTCCTGTTTTGCCATTTCTCCAACCTGTTGAGGTCCCTCTGAAACAACCATTTGGTGTACTAACCACTCCCTTCTGTTTGGACCATCTATCTATTTCCCAAGAGGGCACTCTGATGCATCATTCAGATCACTAATGACAACACTGAACAGTTTTGTCCTACTATCCACCTCAGGGGTACCCAACTAGGGACTGGACTCCAGCTTGACTTTGTGCTGTTAATCACAACACTGAGTCTGCCAGTTCAAGTAGTTGTCAGTGCTCCTCACTGTCTACTTATCTAGTCCATACTTTGTCAGTTTGTCAGCGAAGATGCTGTGGGAGGTAATATTGCAAGTCTTGTAAAAGTCAAGACGAAAAACATTTACTGATCTCTACTCATCCACCAAGTTGATCATCTCATCAGATGTCAGCTTAGCCAGTCATGTTTTCCCCTTCATAAATCAATGCTAACTACTTCCAGCCACCTACTTGACAGTTCCCATGGTGTTGTGTGCATCCAGCTCCTTTATATATTCTATAACCACATTCTACTCTACTGAAGGTAAGTCGTCATTGCTCCACATTTTCCCAGTGGTGTCAAGAACATGGGATTCCTAAGAGCAAATATTAGCAGTAAAAACCAAGGCAAAGACTTCGAGTACCTTGGCCTTGGTTGCCTTTATGGGGGCAGAATGTAATCTAGGACATGGGAATTAAGTCAATATTTGGACCTAAGCCAAGACTGAGACAGTTTCCTTCAGAAAGATTTTTCCAAAGCCACACAGACATTATTTGATCTAAATTATATCTATGTAAATCCCATTAAGTAACTGTGGGATTTCCCTGAAAGGAATAATACTCCTTTGCAAACGCAGAAGATACTTGTTCTTTCCACTAAAGGGAGCACGGTATCTTATGGTGAATCATTCAGTGTAAAACCTTGGTTGGAACACACTTGTAAATACATGAAGCCAAACTCTAAAAGGTGTGACTTGTTTTCTTTCCTGCCTTTGGAAGCATGTGAGAGTAAAGGTTTTCAAGGCAGAAAGCAAGCCATAAAATTTCAGCTGTACATGAGTATGAAGAATGAAGCGCGCATATATATATATATTCGTATGTACATGTACATTCTGCTAGAGCTCCTCTCCTATTTAGAAGGGTAAGAATTGATGTGTTTGTCTGTAAGTCAGCTATAAATAAACTGAATCCCTTGCCCCCAAACATATAATTGCATTATGACAATAAATAATAATATTACAGAAGCATACTTTGTTAGTTTTTTTGGATGATTCTTCTACACAGTAAATTGTCTTGATTTTCACATCTTTCAGAAGTTTCTGACAGTCAAGACAGGGAAGTTTGGTGCTGTAAAGAACATCAGTCTCTTCTATTTTTGTCTTTGATCTGAAAAATACATATATTTGCACAATTTATTCTGTTTCTGCAAAGCTAAAACCAAACGTAATGCTTACATTTTTAAAAATAAAGTTACTATTTTCACTGGAGACTATTATTTCTAATTAGATTATTCTCTATCTCCTCCTTCAAGTTTTCTATTTCATCTTGATTTTACCTTCTAATATTTGATCCTCATTGCTTCCTCTACTTCTGTGTATATTAAAGTGCTACTGTTATGAGCCATACAGTTGTACAGACTAATGATTCTCTAACTACTGACAGAGTCTTGGGTGATCTGGTTGACTTGACACTACTCTTGTTAGCCTAAGGACCACCAAAAAGACTGCCAGGCAGAATGCTGCAAACTATGTCTTTCAAAAACTGTTCAGAACTTTGTCACAGTGAGACTGGGTGATTATTTTGGCAGTGCAGGAATACAAGGTGATAACACACCTTTTTGGAAGAGGGGAAACACACACATTAAAATGCTGATTGTAAGCATTTTAGATTGTAAGTGAAAACCCATGATTAGTTACCGACCTATTCACTCTACACGCTATTCACGTTCAGTGTAATAAAGAATGCCTGTGAAGTCACTTTATTATGAGATTTGTAACTACAACCTGTATAGGAGAGCATTTGCTTCAGCATGGAGAACAACACCTCGTTTTACATATGGAGTCCTCTGGCTTTTTCTTCCTGCAGAGGGCAAGTTTGCATATAATATGCCAATGGGGTATCCATTATACCCTGCTCCAAACTGCCAAAAAGACAAATGAGATTAAATAATCAGAATTAACCAAACCCTTCCAAACATTTTAACCCTCTACTAATACAGCTTCAAAACCTAAATATCTGTTGTCTAAGTATTTATAGGTACACATAACTTCTAAGTTTTATAGCAATTTACATCAGATTTTTAATCAGCTTTAACACCTGGTCACGAGCATCCTACCACCCTATCATGTTACCTCTTTTAACACAGTCAAGAGCTAATTTTGCTTTTGCATGCGGTGAAGTCATTGTTACCCATCAATTTCACCACCACCTTTTTGTCTTTCCCTTTGCAAGAAACATAGTATCTTCTTTTTAAGTGACCCCCATGGACTATTTTTGAAAGTTAAATTTAAAATATTGTTATTACTACTTGTATTTATTATGGTTCATGAGGGAAGTTCATCTCTCTTAACTTCTTTACATGCTTACACCTGACTAGTCACCCTAGATCCCCTTATATTCAAGAGAGAAAATCAGGTCTACCTAGGCTATTCATACTCTGGATTGGGATGAATGACACTCTAGATCTCTGCTAAGTACAAAGGGGAATCAGGGCAAATAGCTCAGAAGATAAGCACCTACACTGAAGATATCTACATTGTGTCAAAGAAACCCACTCCTTGGAGCACTGAGAGAATTCAAAGTACTTACAAAATATCCGTCCTGACTGTAGAGTGTGCACCCCACACCTCTGTCTGGATCATCTTTTGGAAAAGAGAGATTTTCATGTCATTAAAAACATACTTTTTTCATACTTAAAACCACATTTTACAGATTAACATGTAGCCCTTTAATGATATAAAACTGGAAGGCATAAATGACTGCCTATATTTTGAAAGAATCCCTCCATGCGTACACTTTATGCAATTCCAGACAGATACCCATATATAGTAACGTAGTGAAGCATAACCAGTATCAAGTACAAAAATGGTCAGATTCCAGAACACAAAAACTTAAAATCTTACTAAAGGTACACTTCCTCTTTGATTAGTAATTGCAGGCTATTAACTAGATTAAATCCTGATAACAGAACTGTTTCCTCCCTCCAAAATGGATTAAAGGACAAAATATCTTTTTCTAAGTTTCTGTAATATGTAGTGCCAACTTCTGCTTTATGTTTAAGCTCGGTATTGCAGCAAACATCATAAACAATAACATTAAACATTAGTGTAACAAATAAAATAATGACAAATACTTTAGCAGGTATGTTAGGAAAGCATGCCAATTTACCTGATACCCATCTTTGCACTAGCTGAATGAATCACTGGCAATAGTAAAAAATAAATACACAGTAATTTATGCTTTATATTTGGCTACTCTTCTTTATATAGTCTCCTATCATAACTTACCAGATCTTGCTGCTAAAAAATAACAAAGCTGCAATGCATGTCGATGAACATTTTCCTCCAGTGTTCCTTGCTGGAGCTGGGAACATTCCATTAAAAAAAAAAAGCAATGAAAAGCATTTTTCACCCGTTTGACAAGCACATCTTTATTGTCTTCACTGATGCTTATATTAAACAATGAACAGTATTCTTCAAATTCTTTAGCGTGATCATTGACCAACTTGAAATTGATGTTTAGCTGTTCTTTGCATCGTATTTTTGTGGTAATATTTTTCACAGTTTCAAAGCTTGTCATGGGTAAGAGTACAGTGCTACTTATATGACTTCTGAGGAAGAGGCTGTCAGCTTGTTCAGTGTCTTCCTTAATCACTGAATTATCTCCCTTTTTTTCAGGAGCTACTGGCCAGTAATAGACCGAAGAAACTGAACCTAGAAAGAAACATTGAAAGTCACTTAAGTGCCACAGAGTTGGGTGAGACAATCAATTCATATGTTTTTTGTCTGAAACAGTGGGACGATTTTCTATTGCATTTCACTTCTGGTATACACCAGTGTCCAATGGCTATAAAGTCACTCACAGCTTAAACCACTCCCAGTCCAACAGGATCTCAACTGAACACAGAACTATTGCAACAACTGGTATTTCACTTTCATAAATCATCTCCCACAGTTTGCCAATCCTTTCTCAAGCAAGAATTCCCACTTGTGAGAGACTATTTACATTTTTTAAAAAAATTATTTCATGACTAAGAAGAGATTTATTGGACTGAGACACCTACAACATTCTTCTAGACATAATGCTTAGAGGGGTCATTTATGAATTTGTTATTCAGGTAGAATTGCAGTTAAAACAGATTCATTAAAAATGTACTATATACCTTGGATGAGGAATGCGGTGCAAGCTGTGCATGGTTTCCTGGACATGTACACAGTGCAGCCACGCAAAGTAAAGGGAAGACATCGAATGATTTGTTGTACAGCATGCAACCCGGATTTGGAGAAACTCAGGGCTACTAGTTTGTGTACTTTGTCTGACTCACATATTACAATCCCAGTCTTATTGAACTGAAGAGGGGAAAAAAAAAAAAAAAAAGCTTATTTTTCCTCAGCAAATTGGATTTTACAAGTATGCATACTTTATACAGATTAAAAATACACTATAGGGTTTGCTACACTGTATTATATATAACTGCACTTTAGTTCCACAATCTTTAGATCACAACTCCTCTTTATGAAAAGTTAATGCAAATGTGGTATGAATTATTTTTTTCTGTGCCTCAGTTCTCAAGAAATCCAGTGCTGCTCTGATCAAGAGACATATAGAATCAGAACTGCAATCAATCAGAAAGATTAAACTACAGATTTCTAAACCCCTCTCAGAGTAACTGGGGGCTTTAGCCAAATTTCTCCAAAACCATTTATATTCTACACCACACACACACACATATACCTGCATTCTTTATAAATACCACAGGAAAAAAAAAAAAGACAGGGCTACTAAAGTTGATAAATGATTGTCCAGGTTATTTAAATCTCTTGCACACAAATGCTCACTGTTGCTACAATAGTTTAAAAAATCAAATTATGCTATCGCTGGATGCAGCCCCCCTACAAAGCTGGCAGAGGCACTACGTGGTAACAGTTACTCTGAGTAACAGATTTTAAATGAAAACCTGGAGGTTAATCCACCTTTCTTCAGAAAAGAACATCAGCTTTGGGGTTCATTGACGTCTCTCAAGAAGACTGCAAACGTGTTTCCATAAATTTCCCAAAGAAATCATAGCATTAAGCAAAGCAAGAGTGAGTAAAGCAGTATCAGTGATCTCAACAGAGGTCTGCTACTGACCATCTGACCAAAAGGTAAAGGGTATTTTTTTAATACTTTAAAAAATCATTTGATGCATTCAAGGATCTTGATAATGGTAGACTAACTGTTGGAGACAGCAGCTAGAAAAGTAATATGTTAAGGACACACCTACAGCTCTGGAAACATTCCAGAGCCTATTTTAGTCACAGTAACAAATGAGAAAACTGATATTTTACATTTGATTCTAACACAGAAGAAATTACCATAAATCTGAAAATTGAAAGTCATTCCAATAAAAATTATGTTGATGCAATACACAGAAGAGGATTCTGTCAGAACAGAATTGTGTTAATTATTTCAGAAACACGTGCATCAGCAAATTTAAGGAACTGTTAGGAAGTTTCCTGGTAAAACAATCCTAGGCCTAAGAGAGTCTGACCTAGTAGAAGAGAAACAGGAGTGAAATATCCTGATTTAAAGGAAAAGTCAGTGAGATCCCTTTGGTTGAAGCAACAGGTCTTTACCAAAACCAGAATCAGATAAAAAGAAAAGAAGTAAAGGCAACATGAAGAATGAGCATAAAGGAAGAGTATAGCATGTACAGATAAAATTAGAAGGACTAAGTTACTGAAAAAATACAGGCAATTTTACTAGCAAGGTATACAGAAGGCAAAAAAAAACCCAAAAAAACCCAAAAGATACCAAATTGCAGAAAGAAAATCAAAGGAAACATAGTTACATTACACAACAGGAAATACAATACAACCAAAATACAGAGAAGGTTGCACAGAATCGAGATGAAACCAAAATCAAGCAGAGCAAGATCCTGCTTTGGAAACAGAAACTAAACAAGCAAACACAATATAGAAACATCTGCTAGCCACAAGAGTCAAGAGACTGCTGTGCACCACGGTTCAATAGTCCAACAGCACAACATTACTATGGAACTCCACACATGAGGTGATATCTCTGCCGAGATGCATCCGAGGAAGGCTCGAAACACTGAAAACCTTGGTGCTACCTGTGATATACGACTGATATACCTGTGATACTCTCTCATAATATGTAATACCTGTGATTTTCTCATAACATAAATGGACAAAGTATTAAAATGTCTTCAGAGACATTCATATGAAGAACTGTACTTCCCAAGATAATAACAGCTCCAAGGAACTGTTTATGTGCCCCAGAGTGCACATTCACACTCTCCATGCTGTGTAGCACCATTCCAGCTAGGTTGTCAGTTTGAACATATGAGTATTCTTTTATCAGGATTCTTCACCAGCTTTGTGCCGTTCCTAATGGACAATGGAACAATGGACTCTGGCTAAATAACTGAAATGAAACTGAGGCGCATCTCCAGGATTATCAGGAACAGAAACTAAATCTGGTTCAGCACTCACACCAAGGACAGAGGGAGGACAACTGGCTCACAAAATCATTTACTATTTTAAACCACAAGGAAACACAAAATAATCTTCACTGTAACCCTACACGTACACAACCGAACATCACTGTATCCCAATCTTTCAAGTAGGCAAAGTAAATACAACCCTGTGCCACTTCTCCGTGGCAATCTCCTCCCATTTCATTAGAGGGTTCATTGACAATTAGGGCATGTTGGTATGCCCCAGTGATATCACATAGTGATGGGAAATGAAAAAATTGGTATTAATTGATACTTAGGAATCTAGTATCTTTA
Organism: Myiotriccus ornatus; assembly: GCA_036023395.1. NCBI lineage: Eukaryota > Metazoa > Chordata > Aves > Passeriformes > Tyrannidae > Myiotriccus > Myiotriccus ornatus. The sequence continues at coordinate 3,974 of JAYRBT010000365.1, read as the reverse complement.
TATAACTTCATCAGATTACAGTGAAAAACTGAACAACATTGGTTATTACCAGTAACTTTTAAAACACAGCACTGGAAAGGACCACCTAACACATAAGACTCACTCCAGCACAAAAGTGGTAAGATGTTTATGTTACAGAAGTTTTGCTTGATGGATATCATTAGATATTTTAAAAGGTAAATTCTCAGTAAAATAACCAGCAAAAATATCTCCTAGCAATGATAGCCTGTTACTTACCTCATCAGATGGGGCATGACACTCTGGAGACTCCTCCATAAGACGAGCTAGAAACATATACAAATCCTTCTTTTCCAAGCGTATGCCTGAATGATTGACTGAAGGACTGACTGAATAGATACAAATAAGGAGATCACAGTTAGTAGGCAGCTTCAAATAGATTCATGCAGCAGAAAAGATGCTGCAGATCACTGCGTTTTTGGTAATATAGGGAACGAAGGCAGAGTATTTGGTTTAAGGAAAACATAGAAATATGTAATTTATTTTTTTTTATGTAGTGCACATACAGATTAACTGTAAGAAAATGCAAGTCAGACAGAGAAAAGATTGTGGTGTTATCTAATGAGTGCACCACGAATTGCCAAGGAACACTGAGCTAGTTAACAGGCAAAAAGTAATACCATCATCCAAATAACAAATGTAGGAAGCCCCACAGAAATCAATACTGAAAGAAAAGTTCTAGCCTGTGGTTAAACTCCTGCTGCTCATTCCATCTACCAGAAGTATCTCAGCTTGAGACAAAGTTGTTATATCCTGGGTTTCTATTATTTCCCAAAGCTGGAGAGGTGTGCCTGTTTCAGTTGACTATACTGAGATGACTAAACAGAGCAAAGAAATACAAACCGGCCGCCATGTCCTCAACTCCAGGTGTCCTCTTCCAGTGAAAAAACAAAAGCCTCCCTTTTAACTTATATTTGAAGTATAGAGCTGTAATAAAGAGAATATATGTGTGTATATATAAATATATATATAAACATGTAACATGCATTTATTCACATTTTAAAAATAATAAACGCTCTTCACCTCACATAACTGCACGCTAAATATAAATGAAAATCTCGTATCTTGCATTGCCATTCCCCTTTCTTTTTGCCAGAACAACAAATCTTCAGAAGAAACAAAACTAATTTGTACCTTCTCCATTATTATGCATCTCACCAGTCCAATGATAAAGTACTTCACAGCAAACACCATTAGCACAAGCATTACGTATTTATCATTGACAGATAACTCATCACTTTGGGATGTTTTTCTTCTTTCATCATTTTCCACCAAATCCTGGTGGTTCTTCCGTTATGTTTATCCTCAGTGTGATACAACAGAACAATTCTGTACTTCTCTTACCTGCAGGACATTTACCAGCCTTCAATGACAGGTCTGTTCTCTGTCTTCACCGGTAACAGCTTCCAAGGGATGAAATGAACGCTTTTATATCATCCTTCTCTTCCGTGAGTCATAGTCATGTATGTTTTGTTTTGCTTTCAATACTACCTTGAACCCATCCTGTCAATATTTGTATGCTATGGGAAGATCAGTGTGATGAATTAGAGAAGTTGATCAGGACAACTAGACAGTGATCTGTGATCGATACACAGAGGTAAATCCTTTCCCCTCAACCTAAAGGAACGAATTAAAAGATAGATTTGTATTGGTATCGCTACTTAACACTCCTCAAATCTCTAATAAAACAACTTCAAGCCATGTGAACAACTGGACAATCTAAACACCTATTTTATGATGTATATTCCCCTCTGAAATACAGCCTGCCAATACTTACCTAGGTCATCAACACACAAAGCAGCACTATCCAATATTGGAAGGGTTTATTATAAAACCAAGATAATTTCTCTAAATTACTTAATACTATTTTCCATATTTGATCATGCTGTTCAAACCTTTTTCCTTTTTTAATTACTACAGACTTCCTCTTACTACAGTGCTTTAGGGAAGCATCAAAACATACAAAGCATATGGAATTTCCAAAGTTTTTTCATTATCTTTTACTACTGTTACTAAATGGAAGCAGACTTATCATTATGTTAAACTGAAGCAGAAAGTCAGTCAAGAGAAAGAGCAGACAGTTCTGAAAAATGATAGAAAAATAACACTTTAAGTGTTGTTTTTTTTGGAGTGGCAGTTCCTGCAGGCAACAGGTGAACAGGTGCAAGCCTTCTCCCTCTGCAGCCATGCCAGCAGAGGGGATGTACTCCTACTAACAATGCAACTGGGAAGAATGAGGAAGCTCATGGGAAAGGAAAGTACATATGAAGACACTGAATCCAATTTCCTGTTAAATCAGACCGAGACAGCGTTTTTTTAAAAAGGTTTAGCTTTTAAAATCAACAAATTCTGGACTTTGTTAAGTTCTAAAGAGGTAATTATACTAATTTAAGCATCAGGTATATCGTTTCTGTCTCAAAATTGAGGGCTGGATTTCCAGTGCGTGTATTTAAACCTGGAAGTGGGGTGGCTCTGCATTGGCCCGAGCCAGCAGTTCAAGAACCACAGTTGACAGAATACATCATGGTAGTTCAGGTGGTTTAAAACCATCCTGCCTATGAGAACAATGGGGAAATGCTAAGAAATGCTAACAAGTCTCAATAATCCAGCTATTCTGTAGCTGGGTGGGGAAAAAAAAAAAAAAGAAAAAGAAAAGGTGGGGTTTTTAGGTGGGGCTTTTTTGTTGCTTTTGTTTCATATTTCTTGGTCAACTTGATACTGGCTTTATTTGCACTGTCGCTCAAGATTACAACACGAATTAATTATAGGGGCTTGCTGCTTCTACATCGTGATGTCTTCAGACTATCAAACTGAAATAGGGTAGTACTTTCATTAGCCCAGCACATCAAGTTATTTGTATTAATTTCAGCTTCCAGATCCTGCTTATATGCCTGATAATGAGACAACTCTATCCTAATCTCTGTTTCACAAAGAAAAATAAAAAATAGTAGAATCATTTCTACCTTGAAAAAAAAAAAAAAAGAAAAAAAGCTTGTTAACTTTGCCTTAAGAGAAACCATATAGAGAAAAAAGATGAAGAGAAGGGAAAGTGAAGTTCATCCACCTAATATACCTGCCTTCTTCCTCAAATGACAGAAGCATTAGAGCAAATTGAAAATATACACTTGGGAACACCAGAACCCAGCCATGTTTGCCTCCAGAGAAAAACAACAGAGAAGATTTGACAGTTTCTTTTTGACTGCAGGAAATAAACTCCCATGGAATACAGTAAGTAATGTTTCATATCTGATCTGTTTCCTGCTTTTTTTTCAGTAATCTCTAAATGGTGCAGATACACATATATCCACAAATTTCAACTTTTTGGGTTTTTTTAAGCATTAGTATCCACTTTTAGTACATTAGTAAAGGGTTTTATTTTCCTTGTACAAATAGAAAACAAAAAGGGGAACTAAGGTCAAGACTGGAAAAATTGTGTATTCCTTCTTAGCCTGATCTTGTTTCTCATATACCCCAAAAAAGGTAATCAGAAACACAACTTGTTCAAATGTAAACAAGTAGTAACTAATGTTAAAGCATTTCACATGGCTACAAAGGTGTGATTTGAAAATGAAGAAGAAAAACAATTTGGAGCAGATACTTTAAAAAAAATCACAAACCAAAAGCGTCTGTACAGCATTTGGGGTCAGCAAAACCTGGAAGACTTGAATTAAACCTTATTGTGGCAGCTAACAATGAAGAGGTTAAGGGTGAGAGGCATGCAGGAGGTAAACTCAAAGGGAGCTATCCAAGTATGAAAGCACATTCACTAGTTTAAACAGTGACACTGCAAAACAATATTCAAGTGGTCTTAGACTTTGAAGAATCAATAAATAGCTTCCTTTTTCAATTACCAGTTCTTTTGGTTTGGCTTTTTTAAGATACCAGAAAATTACAGATGGAGGAGTTTCAATAAATGGGAATCGTGTAACTAATCCTGAGGCTGTTCTCATTCTCGG
>JAYRBT010000364.1:0-13572 GCA_036023395.1 Myiotriccus ornatus | reverse complement strand
TGGAGCGTGTGCAGGGAAGGGAAGGGAGCTGGGAAGGGGCTGGAGCAGCAGGAGCAGCTGAGGGAGCTGGGGGGGCTTCCATTTCCCTGCTGTTTCCATGACCTTTGGAAGTTCCCCCCCCACCCCTGCTCTCCTGTGTGGTCCCGGTGCTGTCTCTGATGATGTGCCTGGTCTGTGACAGACCCAGCTCTGACTCCAGCACTGCCAAAGCTCCTTCTCCACATCCCACCAGGGATGTGCCACAACTTGGAGCAGTTCAAGGTCATCCAAGGCACGGAGAAGACCTTCTGCTGACAGAAGGTACCTGTTGATGGCCTTCAGGTAACTCCTGATCCTCCTCAGACTGCGGAAGAGCTGGGAAGGGGCAAAACCCAACAGGAGCTCCCTGGCCACCGGCATAAGGGACAAAACCTCGGTCCTGATCAAGTCCCCGGGAGTCTCCTGGTGCCTGTTGGTCGGGCTGTAGCTGTTCCTCAACCTGCTGGACAATCTCCAGCCGCAGCCAGGCGGTGCTGAAACCGTGCAGCAGGAGCTGCACCCCCCAGTCCCATCCTCCCCCTGCCCTACACGGCACAGAGGAGGCTGCCAGGGCAGGACAACTCCAGGGCCGTGGTGGGGATGGTCACCAGCTCGAGGTGTGTCCCCTCCCTGTGGCCCGTGGTGGTTGTTTGCACCCTGAGGGCAGAGGGGTGACGTCAGATGCTCGTCCATCTGGGTGGAGCTGCCGTCCAGGGGTCAGGGATGGCATTGCCGGCACAACTCTGGGAAGCCCACATGGTTTCCAGGCACTGTGGGGAGACACCAAGCCCCACATCCTGCCCAGAGCCAGGAGCTCCCTCAGGACACCAAACCACGTGGAATGACATGCCCCAGGTGCTTTCTGCTCCCTAAAACAACCCCAGTTCTTCCTCCACAGAGCAAACCAGATGGATATTCCAGCCCTTGGAGCTGTACCTTCAACAGTGACATGTGGCCAGCCCAAGAAATCCATCAGGACTCTAACTGAGGATTAATTTTCTGCATCAGCAAACACAGAATCAAGGAACCCTTTTACAAACAAGCTCCATGGTGCCCACTTGGCTACAAGAATTCAACAGGACTCATTAATCTACATTATTTCTTGCTGTGTGGCAGCTTGTCTAACCTAAGGCCTTGCTCAAGAGGACTGGCAGTCAGTCCTAACTCTGTAGGAGCAGATTTACCTGCAGGAAGCTGGAAAGCAGGAAAACAGACACAAAAAATCCCATTTTCCTCTGTCAGCACCAAACCATCACCTTCCAGCTCAGGGCAGCTTCTTCCTCTATGCAAAGTTATCTGAAACCATGGTTTTCAGATTTCTGAGCCTTTTGGTGGTCAGTTGGATAATATTCCAGAAAACTACTCAATTCCATGAGTTTTTTGGGCTTTGGGACAGCCCGGATGGGGAAGCTGCAGTGTTTGCTTGCAGGAGGATGTGACTTTCCCCAGGGCTCTTTCAGGTGCCCCATGCAGGGTGGCACAACCCCAGATGAAATACTGGGGCCTTCCTCCCACTCCTTGGAAGTGGGAAGACGCATCCAGCTGCTGGATCACAGCAATCCCACAGCCAGAGGCACCTGGAACGTGGAGATGGGAATGGGGAGCGAAGGTGCTGAGCTACGGGTAGGTGAGAGACTCATGAAAGAGTGAGCAAAAATCAAGTGCAAATCTGTTTTAATACATGGGATATGTCCTGTGGGCATTCCCCAGTCCCACCCCAGCACCCCGAGGGGGTTTGTGGCACCTCCTAAAAAACCCCTCCATTTGGTTTGGGAAGGCTGGGAAAAGCTCTCCTCAAACACAGCACGACAAGGACCAGGCAGTGCAGCAGCAACTCTGAGCTCACAGCAAGCCTTGGCCCAATCTTCCACCCATCCCTCTCCCTCCCAGCTGCCCAGAATTCCCTCTGGGATAGCAGGACAGACCAGACAGGCCGTCATGACCCACCCTGGCTGGGAGAGCAGTGGTGAGACCACAACGTGGTCCCAGAAGACGAAGCAAACCAGGAGGAGATCTGGACCTGAGCAAGTTGGAGATGTCCCTGCTCACCGGTCTAGAGGCCCCTTAAAACATCCCTTCCAAACCAATCCAATCCAATCCAATCCAATCCAATCCAATCCAATCCAATCCAAACCACCCTGTGGTTCCAGGACCTTCCAACACGAGTCGGTGTCCCCCTCCTTGCCTCTGAGCGACCTTCCCGCGGCACCAAACCATCCCTATCCAACCCAGCTGCTCCATGGGGACACCCTGTCCCTGTCCCACTGGGCTGGGAGCCACCTGAAGCCTCAGGGCAGGTTGGCTCCAAATCCAGCTGGAGCCACGGAGAGACAAAGGAACCTTGTCCCACTGCGCTGAATCATTCCATTATATCCCGCTCCCGCCCGCACCGCGAGGGATTTGGGGAGCGTTTGCCTCCCTGCAAGTAGGAAATGAGCCACGTTCCTGTTTTAGAGGCAGAACCGTCAGGATTTTGCTGTGAATTCCCAGCTTCCCAAACTACCTCGTGCCTTCAACAGGGATGGATCTTTTCCCAATCCAACAAAACGCCGGAGCAGTAAAATTTGGAGGGAGAAACCCACGGCACACGGAGCGTTATCCCATTCCCGAAGCTCCACCAGCTGCAACCCCCCGCCCCGATCCTCCCCCAGGGCACCGAGCCAAATCCTTGCGAACAGCATCTCCCAGCAGCCAAAACGCCACCTGAGCAGCAAAATTCCGCCTTACCACGGGCCGAGCCGTCAGCCGGGACACAAATCCATGGGAATGCGGGAGCGCTGCCCGGCTCCAGCTCCTCAGCCGCCTTATTTACTCGCTGCCCGCAAGGGAGGGGAAACAAAACTCGAGGAGTGCCGTTCCCCTCCCAAGGTGCACTGCAGAACATTCCTGGTGGCCATGGAAACCCCCTGGCAGGATGCCACGGCTTGGCCGCCCTCCGAATTTCGGGCGGCGCCGCTCAAGCCCTGGACGGCTTCTTAAAGGGATTTCAAGGGAAGCGGGATGAGGCTGCTGCTCCCTGTCGGCAAAAAATATTAGGGATGGTCCCTAATTTGCCTTCAGCTCTGGAGGGAAAGTCGTTGGTGCTTGTGCTGAACCGGGCAGCAAGCTGGGATGGAAACAAATTCGGCTCCCACGCCTCTCCAAAGGAGAATTCCCGGCCACAGGCCACGGGGACAACGGGAAAGCTCCAAACATCTGAAGGGAAGCTGCAGAGGTGAAGGGAAAAATAGTTCACTGGGATTTAAACTTCAGCCAGAGGGATTTAAGAGGGTCCATTCCTCTCTTCTCCTGGTTTTTTCCTTTCCTGGCTCCCAGCTCTCCTTCCTTGCCCTGGGGTTTCAAACTGCATCCCGAAGGATTTAAGAAGCTCCATCCTTCCCTTCTGTTTTTCCCCTTTTTCTGCCTCCCAGCTCTCCTTCCTTGCCCTGGGGTTTCAAACTACTTCCCGAAGGATTTAAGAAGCTCCATTCTTCCCTTCTCCTGGTTTTTCCCTTCTCCTGGCTCCCAGCTCTCCTCCCTGCCCTGGGGTTCCCCCCTCTTTGCTCGTGGTTGGGCTGAGGAGCGATGGGGTCTCCCTGGAAATCTCCACACGACATCTTCCCATTCCCGGTTTTTATTGCTGGGATACTTTGTAGGGTTAGGAAAGGATGGATCCGTGTTTAAAGACCCGGGATAGTTTGGGGAGCTGGGAATTCAGCAAAATCCCGTCGTCTCTGCCTCTGTAAAACGGGAATGTGGCTCCTTTCCTACTTGGATGGAGACAAATATTCCCGTGGGTTGGGACCTCACTGCTCTGGGGGAAGAGTGAGGAGAGCAGGGAAAGCCTGGAAGGGATTGTTGGAAGGCACTGGAGCTCTGGGAGTGGGTGGACAGGGATGATCCCACCCTCAGCAGGAAAGGGGACCCTCCATCTTCCCTCGGATCCCTTATTCCCACTCAGGCACAAGGTCCTTTCTCCTGCCCCTGTGTCCATCCCCACGGCTCCAGGGGGCTCCAGAGCACATGGAGGGAGGGGAGCAGCAAATTGGCCGAAGGAGAGAAGCTGAAACGAAGGCACAAAGTGCTGAAAGTCGGCAGGTTTCCCCCAAAAACTTCCACTGCACTGCCCCACCTGGGGAATAAGGAACGTGGGGGATGGAAATTAAGAAGGATCAGGTTGGTTTGTGCTATTTTTGCTCAGCTCTTGCCCCCAAGCAGTGGTTTGATGCCACTGGCAGGTCCAGCTCGTGAGCACGTGGAGAGGAAGGAACTCCCCGGGAGCTGCAGGAAATCACAGTTTGATTTGCTCAGTGCACTCCAAACCAAAATAAAACTCCCAAACCACTCTCACAATCAAAGAATGGAGCAGTTTGGAACTCCCAGGCCGCGGGGAAGGCACTAATAATTCCCTGCAGCCTGGAAACAGCATTCCAGAACTTTTTCTCTGTGTGACCCAGCAGGTGCATTCCCATAAAATCCCCTTAAAAAACAAACCAGCACTGGTATTTCCACAACGTTTTCCAGAGGGGAACAATCCCATAAGCAGGGCTGGCCTGATTTCCCGTGGATTTATGCCTGGGAAGATTCAGGCACAAACAAAAGCTCCCCATCCTGGCTGGTCACAGCTTGCCTGGATCCTCTGCTGTCCACCAGGAATTGTCCACGTGTTCTCCTTCTTCCCTCCAAGGGGGCTGCAACTGGTTTGATTTGCTGACCCAACACCCAGTTTTTAAGAAATTAAATACACAAAATTTCCTTCATCTCTCCCAGAGCTTTATCCCAACGGAGCTGAGTTGAAACATCAAATTTTAGAAGGCTGGGGGAGGGAAAAGGAGGGGGAGGGAGGAGGAGAAAGGCAAGAAAAGGGTATCCAAAAGCCTAATTTCTTTAAGGAATTCAGCTGCAAAGCATTCAAACAACCTGAGTGAGCCAATCCTTGGGATCTTGGAGCCCCAGATTGGATTTTCGGCGGGAAGGAAGGACCGAGCTGCTCAGCTTGGGAGCAGATGAGGAATTCACTGTCTCGGTGCTGCCACCGTCTGCTGTTTGCTGATAAGGCCTCACAGCGCATCCCGCCTTCCCTTTCCACTGCTCCCAGTTCCTGTACCTGTTTTCCAAGCGGATTCCCACCATCTGAGCTCTCAGCCCCCCTGTGAGTCCTCCAAAGCATCACTGGCATCATTCCACGCTCCTCTGATCTTCCCAATCCAATCAGAAACGCAAAGCTCAAAGCTGGACAGTCCATTTGAGCTTCTAAAATATTCATTTCCTATGGAGCTTCTTTTTCTCCTGGAATTGTGCTTGGCTCCCTAAAATTGCTGGAGCACAGTAGCAGAAGTGATTAGATCCTCCTGGATCTCGGTGCTTGTTTTCTTCCCTAAAATCCCAGGTTTCTCCCGGTAAAGGATCCCACAATCCTCTTCCCAGATACCTTCAGAGATCAAGTTTAAACTGAAGGAGAGTGGGATTAGATGGGATATTGGGAAGGAATTCTTGGCTGGGAGGGATGGATGGAATGGATTTTTTTCCCAGAGAAGCTGTGGCTGCCCCTGGATCCCTGGAAGTGTCCAAGGCCAGGCTGGAGCAACCTGGGCTGGTGGAAGGTGTCCAGGGGGGTTGGAACTGCATGATCTTTAAGGTCCCTTCCAAGCCAACCCACTCTGGGAATCTTTGATTCCATGAAGTCCGAGTGAGACTGTGGATTCCAAGATCCTTCAGGAGCAAAAGATGCTTTTAAAATCCCCAGATCCCCACCACCCATCTCCAGTACCTCTGGGCTGGGGGAGCTCTGATGCTGCTGATGCATCAGCTTGGCTTTCATCCCTCTTTTTTTTTATTAAGGGAAGAGAATTCCCTCACCAAACCAGGAGCAAAGCGAGGGCATCAGAGCTGGAATCACTCAGGCAGCTGTTCAGAAATATATAAGAAAAGAGGAAAATCAGGGGTTTAATGGTGCCTTTCCTTCCTCTGGGTGGGCAGGGAGAGCTCCCAGCTCTCCTTGGCTCCGGCATCCCCCCCTCTCCAAGCCTGGCTTGAGGAGCAGCCGAGCTCTGTAAGTGACACCGGGCTAATTAATTAATTAACGACTCCCCGGCGTCGGCTCCGCGGCTGCTGGGATAGAGAGGCAGGAAAGCAGGGCTGGGACAGCCCCGAGCTGCCGCTGGGAGATGCTGAGGGCCGCTCCGAGCTGCCTGCCCGATTCCTGAGCCGCCCTGCAGCCCAGCAGCCGCGGAAATCCCGGGAAGAGGAGAAGATGGCGTGGGATGCAGCCCCGCAGCATCCTCCGTCCTGGGTGGGATCCTCCGCCCTCCTCCTGTCCTGCTCCGGGGCTGCCGTGGCTCAGCTGATCGAGGTGAGGAGCGGCTCTCCCGGGGCTTGGGATGGGCCGGGAATGGGGGTTTTCCACGCGGGATGGGCGGCGGGGGGGATTTAAGGTGGCTCCGAGGGGTTGGAGGTTCTCTGGGAGGTGCTTGTTGCTTCCTGCAGGCCCCCAAAAAACTGGGAAGAAGGAGCTTTTAAAGGGTTGAAGCCACAGCACAGCGGGTTTTTAGCCCAGCTCCAACAAGTCTCACGTGCCAGGGATCAGGGGGAGCCGGGAAAGACCAGGAATGATCGCGGCGATGCCATCCCTGGATGCACCTGCCCACGGGAAACCTTTGGGGGCATTTTCCTTCCTCTTCCCTCCCCTCATTCCCTCCGGCTCGGCACAAACATGAGCTGTGGAGGTGACATTCCTGCCCCAGCTCAGCTCCAAAGCTTTTCCCTGAGGATGACTGTGCACTGCCACGGCCCCAGCTGCCTCTGGAAAGGCTGGGATGGAGGGAAAAGCAGCTTCACAAGCCCTGCCAGAAGGGAGAATCCCTGCTTGGAAAAACTGCCCTCCAAAATTACAGCTGCCAACAGCTTTGCAGCCGGTGGTCCAACCACTGCCCAACCCTCCGCTTGTCTCGCTGTAAAGTGAATTCGTTCAAGATTTTCAGACAGATCCCTCTTTAACTGGGCCATAAGATCCCCAGCAAGGCAGGCAGGGACCTAAAACTCCTTTCCAAACTCACACACCGGGCTGCTGAAAACATAACTCCCAGTTTTCCTGAGCTGCTCGGCCTCTCTCAAGGTGACAAGCGAGGCAGAACTTTCTCTTACAGAGCACATTTCCCAAAGGATGCTCCACTGAGCCCGTGCAGACACAGCATCCACCCAGCAGGATGTTCCCTTTCCTTGCATCCCAGACACCCGTTTTACAGGAACCGTCCTCCTGCCGAAAGCCAAACAAAGAGAAACGTCAGAATTGGTATAAACCAGGTGTCGGTTTAGGCTCTGCTTTGTTAGACCAGACCTTCTTGATCTGAGGCTCCTGCAAGGGCTTTTTTACTTCCAATAATGAGATAATTTGGTTGTCCTGAATAATTCAATTTTGTGCTAAGCCAGCCCAGCAGAGCAAACAGAGAAGGTCAAAGGGGCTGGACGTCAAAACATTTCCCTCAGCTAAAAAAAAACCCAACCAACCAAACAACCCAAAAAGGAGAAGTAAAGAAAGAAGATGCCTTTTTTTTTTTTTTCTAATGGTGGTCAAGTGTTCTGTAAATTCATTTCCACCCGGGAGAGAAGGGGCAATAAAAGCCTCTGAATATTGAATTTAATTGCACTGGCAAAAAGCTTTATTCTCTCAGAGACCTCCTGGGGGAATTCTCAGTCCCCTGGGGTGGAAGTTGAGCTGTGCAAGGATTAGGAAGTTCTCCTGGCACTGGGGGAATTTGGAAATAAAATCATGGAATCCCGGGATGGTTTGGGATGGGAGGGACCTTAAAGACCCAGTTCCAGCCCAGGGACACCTTCCACCAGCCCAGGTTGCTCCAACCTGGCCTTGGGCACTTCCAGGGATCCAGGGGCAGCCACAGCTTCTCTGGGAAACCCATTCCAGCCCCTCCTCACCCTCCCAGCCAAGAATTCCTTCCCAATATCCCATCCAAACCTACCCATATCAGGCCTTTCAAACTCATCCACGTGCTCAGACATTATCAGCTGCTAAAGAAACACCTGGAATTTTGGGAAAAGGCCCTTTCCCAGCATCACACCAACGCTCTGGCACTGGGAAAACTGAAGAGAAGAGAACGTGGCTTTGCCTTTTTCTCCCCCTTTCCAGGGACTGCTCCCAGAAAACACGACCCATTCCATGAAATTCCTGGGGCACTGGCACAACTCCTCAGCTTTCCGCCTTGCCAAACATTCCTGCTAGGATAAATGGTGCTTTTTGGGAAGCAGGGAGCTCCCACAGGGCAGGAGGGCTGAGGAGGCAGCAGGTTGTAACATCCCCGCTCGCCTCCAGCGCGCCCAAGGGATGCTCTGGAAACCTCCCTGGAAAGAGGGAGGGAGGGAAATCCACATTTCCAGCGCCTCTAGAGCAGAAATTTCCTCTTCTAAAGGTCAATATAACCCTCATCACTTCTTCTGTTCATCCCTCTTTGGGGCCAGAGCTGAAAATCCCAGAGCTGAGAGAACCCCAGGATGGTTTGGGATGATCCTTCGGGTCCCTTCCAACCCCAACCATTCCATGATTCCATCTACAATTCATCCCACTTAAATTCACTCACAATGACCTTTTTTTCCCCCTAAACACACCATCCCATTTTATGGACCTGGGAAGGAAACCCAGATCAATTATTTATTAAAATTCCCCCTTTGGACTCGGCGATTCCCAGAGGTCTTTCCAACCTCGGGGATTCTGGGATCATTCCTGTGTCTCCAGTGTTGCATTTGGACTGTGCCAGGGCTTGGGTGCCCTCACCAGAGACATTTTTCCCTGGTGGATGGATGTCCATGGCCAGATTCTCCATCTCCTGCTGAGGAGGAAAGGCAGGGAAAGGACATTTCTGTGTTTATTTAAAGCTCCATCCGTGGCTTTGGGATGTGGAACCAAATGCAATCAGGGATAAATATTGCTCATTTTTCAGAGCCCAGCCCTTTCTCAGGGAAACACCAACACCAATCAGTACTAATTAGAAGGGACATTAAAAAAAAACCAAAAAAAACCTCAAAAAGTGATGCCTTTTACTATTTTTCTTCTCTGCTGCTCAAATAAAACACCTGAGTCCAACAACTCCCTCCTTTCCCACTGGGAATGATCCCTCTGTTCCCCCCCACCACCAGCACTGACAGGTCCCACCTGCCTGGAATGAATCAGAAGAGAGCAATAACGACATTTTTAATTATTTTGGAGTTAGAAGAACCGGTGTCAAACCGTTCTGACCTAAAAAAAAATGCAACTGGCCCTGGAATGACTGAATGGTTTGGGATTCAGGAGAGGTTTTGCAGCCCTGAGTTTCCAGTGCCAGATCCAGCTCCTTAGGGAGGAGTTTTTTGACCTCCCAGCCCTTTTTGGGCACTTGGAGAAGCAGAAGAAAGACCAGGATATCAAAATAGTCCAACTTTGGCTCTTACTTTAGTTCCCCCATCCCCAAAACCAGCCCTACAGGGTTGGAAACCCAAAATTCGGGGCAGTAACGGCCCCCCAACCCCTGCCAGGGAGCCACTGGATCCCTGGGCCACCCCAAAATCCTCTTCCCTGCTCCTGATCCCAGAGATCAAGCACGGAGTTGGTCTCAAGGGCAGGATTTATTTGCTCTAAATTGGGACTCCAGAAACTGGACACCCAAATCTGAGCTCGACACTGAAGGCTCTGCTCCCAATCCCTGAAATAATCATTTATTTATTATTTATTACCAGCTCTAGAGAGGTTTCCTCAGGGAATCAGCTCGATGAAGAGCCCCTTTCCCACAGGAGTAAGCCTGGAGTAACTGGGTCAGGCTTAACTTACTTGCCCCACACATTTGGAATCTCCTAAGTCAGGGTAAATGGATTTTCTTTGGGGGGGAAGAGGTTTGACCTGAGGGTTAAGGCACAAAAATATGCAATTTTGGTACCCACAGGTGATCTGGGTGCTGCAGCCTCCAGTCCTGCAAGGGACACCCCAGCAACAGGCATGGAATCCCGGGATGGTTTGGGTTGGAAGGACCTTAAAGCTCATCCCATTCCAACCTTCCACCAGCCCAGGTTGCTCATCCGCCTTTGGCCTCAGTATTTTCTTCCTGGAGTTGTTTCCCTTCCCTAAAACCTGGATCTAACCTAATTTTGGGCTCTGTGCTACGTTCCAGAGAGTGCAGATACTTCCCTGAACATGAGCTGGAATATTCCCCAAGCCCTACATCATTTATCTCCTCTGCATTTCAGCTCAGGCTCCTGAGCCATCATTTTCTCTCTTCCACAAACACAATTAAACCCCGAAATTTTTAGCCCAGAGCCTGCTGGTTATTCCTGTCTGCTCCATCCCAGTTCCTCCTGCAGTCCCATCCCTATGGGCACTGGTGGCAACGTTGTACTGAGGTTGCTCCCAGGTGTGTTTGCATCTTTTCCTTTGGTATATTCCCATTTTCTTGCCTTCAAAAGCCTTTCCCTGTTGAATGATCCCCTGAGAGCTGCCAGTGCTGCTTCTTCCCTGAATTTTCCGTGTTCCCAACAGTTCCTTCATCTAAGGATGACTCCCTGAAGCCTGAAACCACCTGGAAAAGATTTCCCTCCTTCCTCCAGCCCTCTGGAATCTTTTGTTCAGTGCCACCACTTTGCATGGATAAAGCAATGTCCCTATTCCACTTCTGGACCACATTCCATCCCCTTTGATGGAACTCTTGGTGTTTTTTTTCCCTCCATTTTCCAGTTCTGGACCACATTCCATCCCCCCTGATGGAACCCTGGGTGGTTTTTTCCCCCCTCTATCTTGGACCACATTCCATCCCCTTTGATGGAGTTCTGGGGGGTTTTTCCCTCCGTCTTTCACTTCTGGACCACATTCCAACACCCTTGATGGAATTCTGGGTGGTTTATTTCCCTTCCCTGCATAAGAATCCCCTTGTCCCAGTTTCATTTCCCTTCCTCACACCTTATCCCTTTATCCCAATCCAATCATTCCACTCTCCTGACATTTATCACCCAGCACAGATCAGCGACTCCAAACCCTGATATTTATTCCCCAGGCACCAATCAACAGCTCCAAGTCTTGACATTTATTTCCAAGCACAAACCAGCACTTCCAAGTTCTTGAAGCTCCTAAGAATTCCTTCCACTAGGATCGGGTTTTTTCCCCCCTCACTGTGTCACCTCCAAAAGCAAAGAGGACCAGACATGGCAATTCCTTCAGAATTGTCCATAATCTGATAGCAAGTGCTCCAATCATTATCCATCCCACTTCCACAGTGATCCAGAGTCTCAGACTGTCCTACTGTTGCCCCACAACTGCTGTAGATCCAATGTCAGCACATCCCTTCCCATTTGGTTTCATTCCCAACCTTTTACTAGTCCAAGAGTTCTCATCATTCCTTCGTGTCTCAGATTGCAGAATATTTAAATATCAAAGGAATTCCTACTACACAGAGTGATTAACTTTGGAAAAGACCTCCAAGATCTTCATGTCCAACCTCTGACCAAACACCACCACGTCAACTAAACCACCGAGTGCCACATCCAGTCATTCCCTGAGCACTTCCAGGGATGGGGACTCCCCCACCTCCCCGGGCAGCCCATTCCAGTATCTGCCTCCCTTTCCCAGTTGTCCAGCAGAGACAAGTCTGGAAGGAAAGACCCATCCCTTGGACAGCTGAGCTCCACAAACTCACCAAAATAAATAAAAGTGAAGTGTCTCCCGTGGGTCAGGTTGAGGCTTGCCTGGAGAGCAACCCATCCTGGGATCAGGAGTAAGGAAAGCTGATCCAAGGCAGGATGGAAATTTAGATCTCTGGGGTCAAGACATTAATTAGGCAGAATTTTCTGACCCTGAAACTGTGCTCTGATCCCTCCTCCCAGGGCTTTGTCCACTGCAGCTTCTCCAATTCCAACTCTTCGTTGCTGAACAAGTCAAAATAAATCCTACAGGTTAAAAGGGAGAACTTTTGGTGTCAGATCCCACAAACTCCTCCCTCTTTGGTGCCTCTCCAAGATCTCCCCACTCTGTCCACCCTTCCTTTTCTCCCTTAGGAGCAATTCTGCTTTTTAATCCAGTCCCTGTGCAGTGGGAAAAGGGAGATGCCCCAAATTCCAGTGCCGGTTGATTCCAAGCAGCCAAGAGAGCTCGGGAGGGGCAGGCTCAGCCAGTCCCGTGCACACAGATGGATTGTGAGCGGGATCCCCTGGGAGACAAAGCACTCCAGACGTGGCAGGAATCGTCCTGCATTAGGAAGAGACTAAAATATGGTTTGTGCTGCACAGAGAGAAGTAATTGGAGAGCAGCTCCAGCTCGGATTCACTCCGGGATATCCATTACAGCCGGTCTTAAGAGCACTTGGATGGGCTGGGACAGGAAGGGCACCGCAGGGAATCACGTGTTGAGGAGGGTTTTTTTTAGAAATGAAGTGTTTTCAGCTTTTATCAACTTTTTACGAGGCCTGGAGCGACAGGACATGGGGAATGGCTTCCCACTGCCAAAGAACAGGGTTAGATGGGAGATTGGGAAGGAATTCCTGGCTGGGAGGGTGGGGAGGGACTGGAATGGATTTCCCAGAGCAGCTTTGGCTGCCCCTGGATCCCTGGAAGTGTCCAAGGCCAGGCTGGAGCAACCTGGGCTGGTGGAAGGTGTCCCTGCCCATGGCAGGGGGTGGCACTGGATGATCCTTAAGGTCCCTCCCAACCCAAACCATCCTGGAATTCTGTGATTGGAAAACATTGCACCCATAAATGCTCTGGGCCTGGTGTGATATTCCTGGGGATGAACTTCGAGGCACATTCCAACCCCAAAGCCATCCAGGATTCCATGGTTTGTGCTGAGCCCCCGTGCAGAAACAGAGCCCCACATTCCAGCAGACCCATCCCTGGAATTGTCCCGGGCAGGGTTGGAGGGGCTTGGAGCAACCTGGGCTGGTGGAAGGTGTCCCTCGCAATTCCCTGACTTTTGGGAGCAGCTGGATCCCGATGTTTGGCCCTTTCCCTCCTTCCCTCCTTCTCCCACCCCCGCAGGGCAGGAACCACCGCAGTGCCACCGGTGGAGAAGCCTTTCAGCAAATGAAACACCCCCCAGTTTTACCTGGAACCCCGATTTTAAAAACCTTTCATGGTCGGGAATATAAGGAATAATATGGAAGAAATCTGGAAGAAATAATATGCAAGGAATAATGTACGAGAAAAATCTGAGGGAAAAATCTGAGGGAAAAAATAAAATACATAAGAAACATATAAGAAAAAATAGTAAGAAATATGTAAGAAAAATATGGGAAAAATAGTAAGGAATGTATAAGAAAAATATGTAAAAATGTAAGAAATATATAAGAAAAATATGTAAAAATGTAGGAAACATATAAAAATTAGAAAAATATAAAGTATGTAGAAAAATATAAGAAATATATAGAAAAAATAAGAAATATATAAGAAAAATATGTAAAAATATAATATATAAGAAAAATATGTAAAAATATAATATATAAGAAAAATATGTAAAAATATAATATATAAGAAAAAATATGTGAAAATATAATATATAAGAAAAAGACAGGAAAAGATTATAGGAAAAGACAAGAAAAAGCATGTAAGAAAGAA
>JAYRBT010000363.1:0-13583 GCA_036023395.1 Myiotriccus ornatus | reverse complement strand
CTGCTTCCTTTTCAGCTTTCCATTCTCAAGTCTTCATGGGCCATGTTAACTTCCTGGCTATCTGTTAATTATTGTCCAATCTCCCTGTTAACTCTGGGGCTGCACTGAGCTCTTTATAAAGTCATTTATTAAATAACCAGCAGAGGATGTAGCCTGTGCACCAACAATTTAGCCCTTTGAAGGAGAAATGCAAGCACTGGATTAATTTTTCAGCAATCCTTTGGCCTTCAGCTGCTGTAGGGACTGGAGAGGACAATGCTGTGCTCCCATCTGGTACCAGGATCCAGCTGAGGTGGGGCTTGGACCTGTGCCTCCAAGGGAGGAGAAAAGATTAAGGAACAAGGCTTGGATAAAGCTGCAGAGAAGATGAAGGGGAAGAAATCCATCTGAAGCATATTCAGCAGTGCTTTATTCATAGCAGGGTGAAAAGTCTGAACTCTCTCTTGTAAACTCCCCTGGAATAAGCAGGAGCCAGGCATTTGTGGGCACAAGATTGCCTGCAGGCCCCGTGCTGCTCTCTGCTGCATGTGCAGCACCCATGGCCCCAGGGTCCCTCAGAGCAGGCCCCATTCCATATGGCTCGTGCTCTCCTACATGAAAACCCCTCTCTGAGCCTCCTCCCGAGGCAGCGAGGCCTGAGCTGTGGGATGCTGAGAATGCCGTGGCAGATGTTGCATTTTCCCAGCCAGGGCCGGGCTCTCCGGTTTGTATTCCCTGGGGATGCAAAGGATGCTCTGCAGGACCAGGCCTGGCCCAGGTCCCCGCTGGGATCCCACGGAACAGGAACCACTGGGATTTCCCTCTCCTGGTGCCAAGAGTGTGCAAAGCAAATGAAAGCGGAGTGTGACCTCTGTCAGTGGGACCCCGCTGTGCACAGGTACCCCCAGCCCTGGGGAGGCCATGCCAGCACCCTCAGACCCCTCCAGCCCTGGGAACACAGAGCAGGTGAAACCACAACTCTACAAATGCTGCCTGTGCTGAAAACAAATGCAAAGAGAGCTGGGCTGTGAAATACAAAGACTATTTATTTAGAGAAGAGCAGCAAAAACAATGAACTACAAAACATATTTACAAGAGAAGAACTTTTAGAAAAACAGCAAGAAGGTAATTCTGTAAATTCTTTCAAAGCCTTGGAACGAAATATGCCTTCAGATTCCTAAGTGTCATGAGTTGGTGTTTATGGAGCAGACTTAGACTAGAGAATCAGCAGAACAGCTCCAGGCACAGCCCACTGAGGGGAGCGGAGATTCTCACACTTCTCTCCTGGTTATCAGTCATACAAAGGTGATGCTGCTGTGCTCCCCTTCCTGCCCTCAGCAGCCTGTCCTGTGTGGCTTGTCTCACCTGGATCGTGATAGGACTGTCAATGTTCTTCTTGTGAAAATCACTTGTGTGTTGAAGACGGGACTGGTCGTGTCGTGCTGCACAGGGGAACGCACATTTTGGTTCTCACACTTGACAAGTACATAGGGATCGGCTCCTAAAACACAAACAGCAGCACAGCTCTTAGGACAATTCCAGAATGGCAGCTGAGACCTGCCCCACATCAGAAACCCAGCAGAGACAGTCCCTCCTGTGCCTGGCAGCCCTGCTGCTACTGAGCACAGGAACAGGGAACCAGAGCACATCACAGCCACTGCTACCTACCCAGGTGAAAACACAGAATCATGGAATAGTTTGGGTTGGAAGGGACCTTGAAGACCATCCAGTTTCAGTTTCATGCCCTTGCCATGGGCAGGGACACCTTCCACTATTCCAGGTTGCTCCTAGCCCCGTCCAACCTGGCCCTGGACACTTCCAGGGATGGGGCAGCCACAGCTTCTATGGGAAAACTGTGCCAGGGCTCCACCCCCTTCACAGGGAAGAGTTTCTTCCCAATATGCCATCTAACCCTACCCTCTGTCAGTGGGAAGCCATTACCCCTTGTCCTGTCACTTCAAACCCTTGTCCAAAGTCCCTCTCCAACTCTCTTAGAGCCCCTTTAAGTACTGGAAGGGGCTCTAAGGTCTCCCTGGAGCCTTCTCTTCTCCAGAATGAACAATTGCAACTCTTTCATTCTGGTAACAAGTGGGTGCTCAGAGCTGGAAACCAGGCCCCATTTGCTGTGAAACCAGCTCACTCCTGGACAGGGATCATGAGCTTTCCACATTCCCTTGCTGTGCATCCTCCTGGCTCATCTAACAGGAAGTTTTCAAAGTGACTCTCTGAGCTTCCCGACAATTCTCTAGATGTGACAGCCAAAATGCATCTGTGCACATGACATCTGATATGATGTTCTGGGTGTCTTGGCCAAAATGAAGGGTAAAATCTGTTCACCTTCCATAATTCCTGTGTAGAGCAGGCACAGGAACTGCAGAGAAATGCTTTTAGATCCCTGAATGCACAGGTCAGTGGCCAACCTTAGACTGCCAAGCTAGAGAGTGCTGTCTCTTGTACTCAGATATGAGTGCTAGTGTTAGAAAGTAATTTTCAAGAAGCAGTTTCTCTTCAAGAAAGCAAAATATTGTCAAAATACAAACACATTTTCTACTACTGCACTGGTTTCAACAAAGTTTTCTGTGGCAAACTGTCAAAGCAAATCCTCCCCCAGTTTGTCATTTCATTCCCATAAACCTGAGACAATCTCTGAGGTTCTATCATTTGGATTGATGTAATTCTAAAGTTTATATTATCACAACATGTTGTGTCTATAATAGGTCCTAGTTAATATTTTAAACTACACTTGAATCACACATGACCCACTGAGATTATTTAACATTCTAGAAATACTTTGTTGCTTTTACACTGAGCATTTTTATTTATTATTAATGTTGATATTTTCTTTTCCTTCCAACAAAGAGCAAGAACCAATTTGGAAATGCCTGTCTTTACCCTCAAATAGAATGGGCCATCCCACTTATTAATTAACTTCTAATTAAACACAGGCAATACAATTTTTTGTATTTCGACACAACTATCTCCTGTCCATTCCTGTTGTTAATGGCAGCATACCTGTTTTTGCAGACCTTGTTACTTCTTAAATACAGATTTTAAATAAACCCACTGAGTATGCGTAAGTCAGGCTCATAATAGTTTCTTACACACATTTTGTCACCATCTACTTGTAAATGCCACCACTGGAGTGACAGCCCTAAGGCAGCATGATTATTAGGCAGCTTTAGTTTTTTTAACAATCCATACCCAGGATGATTTTTCCCAAACACATCACTCATTTACAAGAACAAATACCAACACCTCACACAAATAAACCGCATAACAGCCGCATCCAAACCAGAGGGAGTCACTTCCATGCACAAGACACAAATTTTTCGATATGCTGCACTGTGGTCACACCAGGCCAGACCTGCCCCAGGCCTGTTACCCTGACAACACCTCACAGTTCTGTGGCAGGTGACAGAGTATTGGCTTTTCTGATAGGCAAGTACTTTCTGTGTCACTGAACTTGTGAACGTAGCTCTGGGGCATGGAGTGGCACCAAGCCGAGTGATCAGGGATGGAAAAGCTGCCCTCTTTGCAAAGCAATTTGGAAAACAGGTCTGAATAAAACGGGGTCTTGTATGTCATCCCAATGGTGTCAACTACTTTGTCTGAGGGCAAAAAGCAGAGCAATATCTGATCATTAACAGTAATTAAGTGATAAAGGGCATAAGGAGGGGCGGGGACAGGACACAGAGCATAAAGAGGTGACAGGTGTATCTGCTGAATGGATGAGGGAGCAGGTAATGAAGGGACTTGCTAAGTGAGAGGAAAAGAAAATATAATATTTAAAGAAACGTTCAAATTCTCAGCAAGAGCTCAAGAAATGGATGGGGGTAGAAGAGGAACACAAAAGGTTCCTGCACAGCATGACCCCATAGCTGAATGGTCAGTTATATTAGGACTATTGGCTCCAGTTCCAGAACAAAAGGAAGAAATGGGAGAGAGGCATATGGGGGACGAGACAAGGGATGTTCTCCGCTATGGTTGTCCCAGTTGTGGGCCTGGTTTATTTACGGGACAGAGACAAACCAGAAGGGGCTGCTCACATACAAAAGCAACATCCTAGTGTTGGCCATGAGCTGGGAATGAAAACAACTGGAGCTGCTACTCTGGTAACTGCTCTGGCAGTGGAAGGAGAGCTGAGTTCATTTCTCAGGCACACGTATGGTTCCAGCTGTTCTCTGAACACTACACCGTGTGTAACAGCTCTGTGAGAAATAAAGGACCGGTTTTATTATAAGCAGATAAAATGGATAAAATTACTAACATTAAATTATTTTCGTTTTTTAATACTAACCTTAGGCGTACCGTGAGAGTTGTAAGACATACAGTTCAGCCCTGAAATGTACGTCAGGGACTTACCAAGCGGGAATAGGGAATTACATATTAGCTGAAATAAAGCTGACTCGGCCCCTCTCCACGTGGCTGGCCATGCGGGCACATGGAGGCTGCCTTGTCTCCGGAAACTCCGTCCCTGGCATGGGGAAAGGCAATCCAAAGAACACACACGCCCCCCCACCCCATGATGTAAAAAAAGGGTTGGACTTTAAAGATGTTTAAAAAGCGGGGATTTCGAATCGGAAGGTGTGCTCTAGGGAATTCTGGAACCTGAGCACCCGGCACGTGCTGTTATTAAATTTTTGTACTTATATAATTATTTTCTTTGTTCTGTGGATTCTTTCACAGCCATAAATTTAACAGACAGGGATTTTTCCCACAGCTCTCTCACCTCAGTCCTGGCCATGCTGCTGCTTTGGGAAGTTGTACAAAAGAAAAGTGCAAAGGAAAGAGTTGGAATCTGTAAAAGCCAGAAACACCTGAACAGTAATCTAAGGGTTCAGAGGGTCCAGATGTGGATCCAGAGAAGCCAGAGAGGAGACCAGGGATGATCAGGAGTTCCATTCTTTTGTGGCAATACTAGGAAGCAGTCTTGGAATGTGGGATATTTCCTGTCCCTGGACACATTAATTTCTTGTGAAAGTTTACAATCAATGTGTTTAAAGAAATTTTTGTATCTAATTTTTTAATCTATTAAACAAACGAAGTGAGAAACATGCACCATACCCAGCTTTTTCTGCCACCAAAAGTGGACTCTAGTATCAATCAGGAGCTTTGCCAAGTTTCCCAGCAAGGTGCCAGGTGTGGACAGTACCCTGATCTTTGCACAGCTTGATTGTATTGGTTAGCACAAATGTCAGCAGTGTGCATTTGACTGCATGGGTGTTCTACTGACACATTCTCCTTACTTCATTTCTCTAAGGTTGCTATAAGATATGACATTCTCCAAGACAATCTATGAAGATACTTTGTGAGTACTTTGTGAGTTGGAAATACTTACAGAGAAAAAAAAAGGCTAATAAAGAAAGAGTCAAACGGGGATTTCACAGCAGAATTCAAGATAATGGGGAAGCCACTGAAGTGAAGTAACTCAGCTCTCCTTCAGAGACCCCTGGATGGATGAGATTTGGAATTCCAGCCTGAAAAGAGACAAAGGCTTTTACTTGAACGCTTTATGTTGATACAAACGGAAAATTTTTTAACTTTGTTTGGTGAAGTTTTATTCAATGTCAAACAACAAAATTCATCTAGGTTAAGGAATTTTAAAACCAAAAAAAAAATCCTTTCTTGAAAATGAAAATGTCCATCACAGGCCACGAACAAGAACATGCTGCCTCTTTCCAATGCATTGCTCTGCTACTCTCATCACATAAAGCCCCTTCATTCTCACCCATCCACCCTGCCTGGCTGAGAACAGGGAGCCAAACTTCACCTTACTTGGTTGAGGTGTTTGTGCATCTTGTTTTTCAAGAAAATGAACTGAATCCATTTTCTGCATCTCTTCCCAGAGACAACCACTTTCTTAACAGAAAGTGGCTTTCCCAGTGAAAAGTACATTCAATCACCGCTCAGTGGGTGCCAGGAATAACTACAAAAAGGGGACTGGAATAAAATTGCAGCCAGTAAGTGGGAGAAATTTTACAACTGCTCTGTGAGACAGGAGATGAACTGTACTGCAGGTCTAAGTCCTCTCCACCACGTGAAGTTACTGCAACTGAGCTCTATGTCTGAAACTGAAGAGAGTGAAGAGTCACCTGCAGCAAACACAGCAGATGTTTCAAGAACCTCTGTAGTTTCCTCATCCAATTTCATTGTAGTATCTTTGCTTTCTCCCTGACAACCACTCTGTGCTGGATGTGTCTACCTTTTTTCACTTCACTGGCCATGGAAAGTGAAGGCTGACAGAGAGTAGAAGAAAATAACAAAGGAAATGACAACTGGACAAGTTTCCCAATTAACATCAGGTGCTAGATAGTCAGTTTAGTGTCCTTCAGGACACTTCCTTTGATAGTTACATAGTCACGCATGAAGCATTAACCTCTCCCTGTTCTAGTTTAACCAGCTGAAAATGGTTGGTTGAAAACCATAAAGTCCTCCTTGCAGTGCTGTTAAGCTTTTTTCTGAAAGCCATGAATAACACTGTGAGGTGAGTGTAACACACTATGTGAGTCTGTGCCATTCAGCTGTCTCCCTGGATATTTTCCATTTAGAAATAAAAAAAAAGGGACATAATCCTAAAAGCAATATTTCTTACTAATCCCCACAATTAGCTCCTCAGGAGGGTCTGGCTACTCCTGCCCATCTGGGCCAGCAGAGATGACACATAACACTTGCTGTCTTGCATCCCCATGTTCATCTGATCTCTTCCCCAGAGTAGATTTTACAACATGATGAAAAAAATCCCACGCATCCTCAGTCTGAGAAAAATTACCAAGCGTGGTGGCAGTTAGTGAACTTCACTTACAACACTCAACACAAACAAATTGAAGCTTATGTACTCACTATCAGTGCGGCCAAAGAAAAGACCATCTTTCCTATCTTGACATTAGGAGCCATACACCAAAACATAATTGTCAGACCCATAGACCATAATGTTTGGGCAAGTTATGATCACACCAAGAAAAAGTGGCAGTAAGTCAGTACTGAGGCATGTACTCCTAAAGGACAATTAGGATATATCTGTGAAAATGCTGTAGTAGAAAATGAAGATTTATGCTTAGATACTGAAAATAGTCTGCGTACCTTTGAGATGCTTCCCCACGCTAAAGCCCAGTCACAAGTCTATTACGTAGGAAATGGATGTGCATGTGTTAGGACCTTCTGTGCCAGTTGTACCATAGATGCTTGCTATGAAGTAGCAAACGGTACCAATTTTTGCGTATGTAATTTTACTCAGATCACAGGCTCTGACTTTGATTATATTGTTCCAGTGACTACTAGACAACTGATTGAAGCTGATTATATAATGCATCATAATGTGCCGAAATTACAAATAGGAATGAACACTGATCTTTTCAAAGCAATGCTTAAACATCCTGATATAGAAAAACTGGTCCAGGAAGTGAACAGAACGACTCAGGGAATGCTCTGGCAAGTAGAACATGACACTGAAAACATAAAAACTGTTTTAACCAAAATAGAAAAAGTAGGAGAACACCATTAATGGGACATGTTTATGGGGTACTCCCCTACAGCATCACAAGTGTTTCACTATTTAATACATCCAATATTGGTTTTAGGAGCCAGCATGATTCTGCTATTAATCTTAAATATCTGGCTATGGTACAAATCAAGTACCACGGACAAAAATATGCAGATAATGTGGGCAGTGATGCATACCTATCAAAACCCATTGGAACTTGACAAAAGAATTCATAAGTTATAAGTAAAAGGGGGACTGAAACAGGAAAGTCAGGCCCAAAAGAGTTAACTAAGAGATTTGAGCCTGCTGGCAAGCTACCAACATCCAAGATGATCTCTGTTCTATTTAATGGACCAAAAACTTAAGAGAATGGTAAAAGAACATGTAATAGATCTAGAGGTAATAAATTAATTTGCAGTAGGATAAGGTAGACATTTGAATAGAAGAAATAAGCTGGGAGCCAAGGCTTTCTCCAAGCTTCAGTGAGCAAGTCAGGAACAATGAAAAAGAAGGAAGATCAAACTGAGGAAGACAATTTAAGACCCCAGACTCATGGGAGGAAGGACAGAACTACTCTGAAATTGAGGACCAAGAGAAAGTACCGCCCCAAGCCCCGCCCGAGCTCCACCTATATTCCTCCTGTTATTAATATGCATAGATAGATGTTATAATCATTTGAATATGCATTTAATCATGTAAGAAAATTGTATAAAAGTGTTGATTTTGTGTGAAGCCTTTAAGCAAGTTTTTCCAGCAATAGCTGACTTGCTTCCAGCGCAGCTAATAAATAAATACCTTTGCTGCTCAGAAGATCAAAAGTCTCTGAACAGTTTTGTCATACTGAATTTTCGGATTTAGGGTGTGTAAAGGTGCCTCTCCAAAATTCTCCTGGTTGTCAGTGAAACACTCCCAGACATCCCTTTGTGTTTCCCAACAGAAAAGGGTCCCAGCTGGAGGAGTGTTTGTTGAGGGCGATCAGAATTGTCCTGGGCATCAGCCACGCTCTTTGGAGTGTTGCAAACTGGAGGGTTCCCGAGCTCCGAGAGGCTGCGAGAGGTGTCCCACTGAGAGGGAGGTGCTGGGGAGCTCCCAGGGCCTCCCTCAGCCCCGCTGGGTCTGGGCTCACAAGGAGACTGGCTTTAGTTATCTGCTGAATTTCCATCCTCCTGTCAGTAATGACTGGAGTTTCCAAAAGATTTGGGTGTCTCCATTACACACAAGAAGACTGATTCAGGGCAACATAAGAAAAGCTTCTCCTTCTTTATTAATCCCATCTCCCTTTTACATAATTTTCTATAAGCAACAAGCAAGCAGCAAGCAAGTAGCAAGCAAGCAACAACATCCTTATTGGCCACTCATCATTACTAATACAGTTGGCAGCAATCGTGAGACACCTGGAGATGCCCAAGGCCAAGGCTGTGATTCTCACACACTGAACCTACAGACTCACAGTCCACCCTTGCTCCCCAATTAGCCTGTGAGTAAAACTTACTTATCTTCAAGACCACACTCAAAAGTTTGCCAAGTCAGTCTCCTCTTCCAGGGAGCTAACAGACCCACTGTTTACCCCTGTTTCCCCCTCTTTGTATTTGTGCTAGGAAAGTTGCCTGGGTCATCTTTTGCAGGGCCCTTTGCAAACACGACACCAAACATGGCAACATTACAAGCACAACTACAATCATCACTAAAATCAGGATCCCTCTTTTGAGCAAAGACAGTAACCATCCCGAAATTCCCCAACTAGACCACCATCCTTCCAAACAAAAAAATCCAATTTCCTGTCTGATCCTGCTTGTTCATTCCTACAGAGTAGCAATTTGTTTGTAGATGGATCCACAGTGATCGGAAATATTCAATTAACACATGCCTTCAAATTCCTGACAACCTTGTCCATGGGCGAGCAGCAGGAAGTCAATAGCAGCACGATTCTGCAATGCAGCATGTCTTACACTATCTACATCAGAGGCAAGTTTATATAAAGTGTCTGAAGTCAAACTTGCTTGCTTGGTTATCCAGCACGACAAGGCATTAATTTGTGTTAACACTTTCACTGAGGCAACTTGTGGTAAAAACAAAGAGGCAGATCCGAGAGATGCTCGATTCCATAAGCTTAATGTGTCCTCACATTTAGAGTCAAGGGTCAGTGAGCGTTTAGTTAAAACATGACTGCAAATATGAGAGAGATTCAATAAAAGCTTGTCTGTGGGGGTGATCAAACCTAATTTACCAAAAGTACAGGGTCCCTCAACAGGCACTGCTGGAATGCCTGGCCATGCTCTATTGCCACAAATCAGAAAGCATCCTTTCGGAAGTTGGCGAGCAACTGTTGCACTGGGTGAGGGTTGTTGATGTGTGTATGAACACCAAGCAGATGCATTTTGGTAAAAGGGCGCCTCTGGAGATAGGTCTTGCAAAAGGGTCTTTGTGGCAGCAAAAACCCTGTGTCCCCTATTGGTACTTATTGACTATCAGTGTTGTGCTTTTATAATCAAGATAAAAACAAGCAGCAGCAGTTAAAGTGCCTATGATATCTAATTCCTGCCGTGCAGCACCTACCGGTAACCTCTGTAGCCAAGCAGATACATCTGCAATGCAGCTTAGCACAGAAGCGTTACAAGCTTTTGTTGACAGAGCGGATAACCGTGTAACATTAGAAACAAGTTTCTCAGCATCAGAGTTTATTGGTGGTGAAAGCTGTAACACCACCAAGAGTTTCAGACCGTGGGTTCAAAGATACTCCACTAACAGTGAAGACACAAAAGCAAAATAGTAAAATGGCCAAATGACCAAAATGTCCTTTATTGCAGTGTGAGCTAGCTTTGTATCGGTAAAGCATGGAATGTGCAGAATTTGGGAGGAGTCTTAGGGAGTCTATCATGCAAGGGATTATCTAAACATGGGTATGGGAGATGGAAGGCAGGGAAAAGCTATAAATTCTACTAACAGGGCTTGTGAGCTTAGGGTTTACAATTGCAGGTAGGGGCAGGGTCTAACAGTAATTGAAACTAAACATTACATACAAAGCAGGGTATTTCTCTAACAACATTGTTATTAAATTGAATAAACTTAACACTTTTATAACGTGAAAAGCTGTTTCTGAGGTAGAAAGTCATCTGTTGTTCAGTAGTGTAGCTGTATTCCAAAACTGTCTTTCCTCAATTCTCTTTTTCTTCAGAGATTTTTCTCCACCATGAATATATTTCTTGTGGGGAACTTCCAACGAGAGTTATTTACAGGTGCTCTAACAAGGCCCGTATGAAAAGGCAGTTCTGGTTGCCTCAGTGAGGCACAGAAGGTAGTTTGGTTCAGTGCTTTCATCAGGGACACCCAGACGTTCTTGCTGTTCCATGGGCTGAGGTGCTTGAGCTGTTCTGCATAGGAGTCGTCAGTGCTGGTCTCCCCGTGACAGAATAGGACGCACACACCGAGCAGGAACCCACAGCGGTCCATTCTCTGTAGAAACACAAGCATAACCCTTTCCCCAGGTTATCAGCTGATGAGGGCTGACACATTTGGCAGTAATCGTGAGATACTTGGAGATGTTCAAGGTTAAGACTGCGGTTCTCACACTCTGAACTTATGGACTTACAGTCTGTCTTTGTTCTCTGATTAGGTTGCGTATAAAACTTACTTATCTTCAAGGATACACTTGAAAGTTTGCCAAGTCAATCTCTTCTTCCAGGGAGCCAACAGACCCCTTGTTAACCCCTTCCTTTGGTTTTGTTTGCTGGCAATAAATGAACATCCCTCTGTTTTGGGGTAGGCGGCGGTTCCGCAGACCCCCTGGTGGAGGATATAGACTTAGATGCTTTAAAGCCATTTCGCTGAAGAATCACCAGAGCAGTGAGAAAGTTTGAGAAGGAGCCAAAACTGACCAATGGGATGAGAAGGTAAATAAGGCATCAATGTCCAGTTGTGTGCAAGGTTTATGCTGGGCTAATAATAGACCATAGATAAAGGGCTATTAATAGAAGGGTACATGAAGTTCTACTCTCAGAAGGTGTATAAATAGGGCTGAGCTGAGCAATAAAGTCAGACTCTGATCATCACACTGGGCCTGGCATTTATCTTTTGGCCGTCCTGACAACAACAGTCTCTGATCCAGTGGATCCCAGACCCCCAGACCCCCAGCTCCCCAGAACCTGGATCCAGTGGATCCCAACCCCAGATCCAGTGGATTTCTTCTCCCCCCACCCTCCCCCACCCCCCTTCCACCACCCCCAACCCCCCCATCCAGTGGATCCCAAAACACCCTCGCTCCTAGATCCAGTGGATCCCCCAGTCCACACTACTGGCCCCGGTCAGTCCAAGATCCAGTAGATCCACCCACCCCACCCCACCCTCTACCCACTCACCCCCATCGACCCCAGATCCACTGGATCCCAAAACCCAGGTCTATCTCAGATCTAGTGGATCCCAACCCCTGTCACTCCCAGACCCGGTGGACCCCAAACAGACGCCAGATTGAGCGGGCCCAGAAGCTCTGGTGGATCCCAGCCCTGGAAGATCCAGTGGATCTGGTGGATCCTGGACAGACCCACCCGAACAGATCCTGCAAAGATCCCGCAGATCCCACCCCTGGAGATCCCAACCCAGGAGATCACGGATCCTCCTTTCCTCCTCCCAGGACGACCAATCGCAGCACGGGGAGGGCCCAAAGTGAACCAATCAGGACACGGCAGGGTCTGAGTCAACCAATCAGCATCAAGTTTATCAGCTTGACATTGGCCACGGCCACCAAGATGGCTGCCAGTGGGGGGGGGGGGTGGCCTTAATGGGGGCCAGCTTGGGGAGTGGTCTCAACGCCGGCCATCTTGGGGTGCCGTCGGCCATCTTGGTGGGCGTGGCCTGGCTCAGGCGATGTCATCCATGTGGAGGGTCCCAGCGTCATCACGGGGGCTCAAATCCCACCAGCGGGAACGCCCTGGGGTTGGGGCAAAAACCAGTGGCTTTGGGCAAAAAAGGGGCATTCAGGGAGCGAAAGGGAGGTTTATGGGGAGAAAAGGTCAATTTTGGCGGAAAAAGGACAATTTTGAGCTGAAAAGCGGCAATTTTGGAGGAAAAGAGAGGATTTTGGGATTAAAAGGACAATTGTGGGATTAAAAGGCCAAATTTGGAGGATAAAGGAAAATTTTGGGGTGAAAAGTGGCAGTTTTGGGACGAAAAGCAACAAGTTTGCAGGAAAATGAGCAATTTTGGGGCAAAGAGGTCAATTTTGGAGAAAAATGGATGATTTTGAGGCAAAAAGGTCAATTTTGGAGGAAAATGGACAATTTTTGAGTGAAAAGGTCCATTTTAGAGGGAAATGAAGGATATGGAGTAAAAAGGTCAATTTTAGAGGAAAAGGGGCAATTTTGGGGTGAAAAGTGGCAATTTTAGAAGAAAAATGGAGGATTTTGGGATGAAAGGGAGGGTTTTGGTGGAAAATGGGCAATTTCGGGGTGAAAAGGTCAATTTTGGAGGAAAAAAGACAATTTTGGGGTGAAAAGTGATGATTTTAGGGTGAAAAGGTCCAATTTTGGAGGAAAACTGGTGATTTGGGGGGAAATGGGGTTTTTGGAGGAAATGAATGATTTTTTTGGGGGAAAAAAGGTTCATTTTGAGGGAAAAAGGTCCTTTTTGAAGGAAAAGGGATAATTTTGTGGTGAAAAGGGACGATTTTTGGGGTGAAAATGGGAAATTAGCCCCACACCCTACTCACCTCTCCTCCTCCAGCACATCCAAACAGCCAATGGGAGTGCGAGGAGCATCCCGGCCCCGCCCACGGCACAGCCAATGATCAGTGGGAGGAGCCTGAGCTGGTCTGGGGGTGAAACCCCCCCAGCAGCTCCCCCTGGGTCAGAAATGAGCCCCAAATCCCCCAAATTCCCCCTTAAATTCCTTCAGATCTTCCCAAATCGCCCCAAAAGCCCACAAATCCTCCCCAAATCCCTTTAAAATCCTCCCAAATTCCCCCAAAAACCTCCCCAAATCCCCCCCAAACCCCTCCAAAATATCTCCCAAAATCCTCCCAAAATCCTCCCAAAATCCCCCCCAATCTCCCCAAATCCTCCAAAAATCCTCCATAAATCCCCCCCCCAATCCCCTCAAATCTCCACAAAATCATTCTAAAATCCTCCAAATG
>JAYRBT010000362.1:0-13658 GCA_036023395.1 Myiotriccus ornatus | reverse complement strand
TCCACCCATCCATCCACCATCCATCCATCCAACCATCCACCCATCCATCCATCCATCTACCCATCCATCCACCATCCACCCATCCATCCACCCATCCATCCACCCATCCATCCATCCACCCATCCATACATCATCCATCCATCCACCCATCCATTCATCATCCATCCATCTATCCACCCATCATCCATCCATCCATCCATCCACCCATCCACCCATCCATCCATCCACCCACCATCCATCCATCCATCCATCCAAAATCCATCCACCCATCCATCATCCATCCACCCATCCATCATCCATCCATCCATCCACCACCCCACACACCCAACAAACCTCCAGACTCTCAGGCTGATGATGAGTTTTCTCCCTCAAGTGACTTCTCCCGGATCATTTTGGAAGGGATTTGGTGACTCCCTGAGCTGGGAAAAGCAGGGATGGCTCCACCACACCTGTTTCCAAGGATATGGCCACGACCAAACCATCAGCACTCACAAAATTAACTTAAATTTTAAAACTTAAATTTACTTTCATTTTTTAACTTTTTTTTTTAATATTTAATTTTAATTTACATTTAAAGACTTCAATTTTAAATTTCAAAAAAAGAGGACAAAGACGGTTTTTTCATCGTGTAGGTTCTACTACACACCTGAATTTTCCAAAGGAAGTGTTTGGAGAAGCAACCTTAAAAATTCTTAAAATGTCTTAAATTTTCAATTTTATATAAATTTGAAATTTAAAAAAAAAAAACCTTTCATTTTAAAACTTAAAACTAACTTTAATTTTTTAAACTTTTTTTAATTTTTAGTTTAATTTTATTTTCATTTACATTTAAAAATTGAATTTTAAATTTCATAAAAAGAGGACAAAGACAGGTTTTGCATCGTGTAGGTTCTACCACACACCTGAATTTTCCAAAGGAGATGCTGAGAGAATTAGATGTCTTTAAAAAAATCTTCAAATTTATTAAGTTTAATTATTTTTTAAATTTAAAATTTAAAATTTAAATTTTTAACTTACAGTTTAAAACTTAAAGCTAACTTTAATTTTTAAGCTTTTTTAAAAAAAATATTTAATTGTAACTTACATTTTAAAAACTTCGATTTTAAATTTTGAAAAAGAGGACGAAGACAGGATTCTACCACACACCTGAATTTTCCAAAGCAGGTGCTGAGAGAAGTAACCTTAAAAATTCTTCCAATTC
Source organism: Myiotriccus ornatus (assembly GCA_036023395.1). Classification (NCBI taxonomy): domain Eukaryota; kingdom Metazoa; phylum Chordata; class Aves; order Passeriformes; family Tyrannidae; genus Myiotriccus; species Myiotriccus ornatus. The sequence goes on along the minus strand of JAYRBT010000362.1, from coordinate 12,457 downwards.
CTTAAATTTAAATTTAATTATTTAAAATATATATATATATATAAACTAAAAATTGGGGATTCAAACAAACACCCTCAAAACTTTTTCTCCTTCTCCCAAACCCCCTAAAGATGCTCTCCGCAGCAGATGGAGCAGATTAGAACATAAAACCATCGTCTATTTGAATATTTACCAGTAGATGGCACTGGCTGGTTGGTTTGCGATGGTAGAACAGCGATTTTGGAATATCGGCACACTCGGGATGTGCCGGCTCGGGATGGGAAGGGTTCACGCAGGGATTTGGAGCAGCTGCCGGGATCAAGGATTGCCCGGGATCAAGGATTGCCCGGGATCAAGGATTGCCCGGGATCAGGGATTGCCCGGGATCAGGGATTGCCCGGGATCAGGGATTGCCCGGGATCAGGGATGGTGGTGTCCCTCCATCGGCCTCACCGATGGGTGTCACCTCTCTAAAAAGCAGCAGAAGTCCCTGATGGAAGTGGAGGGTTTTCCAGCCCTCGGGATCTCTGAGGCAGCTCCGGAATTCCAGCTCTGCTCTCAGTTCCCAACTTCCGTGGAATTCCCCCCTGAACGGGCGGGAAGGAGCTGGCGCTGTGGGAGGAGGGCTGGGAGAGGCTGCTCTCAGCAGGAGGAGATATTCCCGTGCAATCAGAGAATATCCTGAGCTGCAAGGGATCCCCAAGGATCATCCAGTCCCACTCCTGCCCAGGACACCCCAACAATCCCACCCTGTCCCTCAGAGCGTTTTCCAAACCCCCCGGATCTCTGGCAGCCTTGGGGCTGTGCCCACTGCCCTGGGGAGCCTGTTTAGTGCCAACCACCCTCTGGGGGAAGAACCTTTCCCTGAGATCCAACCTGAACCACCCCTGGAGCAGCTCCAGCCTTTCCCTCGTGTCCTGGGACTGGTCACCAGGGAGAAGAGATCAGCGCCTGACCCTTCTGCTTCTCCTCACCGGGAAGTTGTAGCCAAACTCCGAGCTCTCCCCTCAATCTCCTCCAGTCGGAATATTTTGCTCCATTACATTTTGTTTCACAGATCCATCAAAGCTGCTCGAGATGCCTCTAAATCCCTGCTCTTTTTTGGGGGAAGGAGCTGCTGAGCCCCCCCAGGCAGTGTTTGGGCTCAGCTCCTGCCACCCCCTCCTTGTCTTTGCTGCTGGGGTTTGGGCTTTTCCCCCCTGACATATCCCAGCTTTGCCGTTGCCTCCAGACCTGCTTGGTTTTGGATGCCACCAGCTCTTGGTCAGGGAGCTGCAGCTTTGTGCCACCCTGTGCCACCCTGTGCCACCTCAGAGCCTTTGTGTCCCCTCTGCAGCCCAGTCCTTACGCTGCTACACGTGCAAGGAGCCCACGGACATCTCCAAGTGCAGAACAGCCACCGTGTGCCCCCCCAAGGCCACCGTGTGCACCACGACCCTGCACTCCGTGGACACGGGTAAGCTCCACTGATCCCTGGGAGAGCTGATCCCTCTGGAGATCCCTGGCAGAGCTCCTGGGCAGGGAGCAGAGGCTCGCTGGATGGGTTGGGATGGAAGGGATCATCCAGTTCCACGGGCAGGGACACCTTCCACCAGCCCAGGTTGCTCCAGCCTGGCCTGGAACACTTCCAGGGATGGGGCAGCCACAGCTTCCCTGGGAATTCCATCCCGGCCCCTCCCCACCCTCCCAGGGAAGAATTCCTTCCCAATATCCCATCTAAATCTACTGTTAGTTTGAAACCGTTCCCCCCTTGTCCTGTCCCTCCATCCCTTGTCCCCAGTCCCTCTCCAGCTCTCCTGGAGCCCCTTCAGGCCCTGGAAGAGGCTCCAAGGTCTCCCTGGATCCTTCCCTTCTCCAGGGGAACATTCCCAGCTCTCCCAGCCTGGCTCCAGAGCAGAGGGGCTCCAGCCCTTGGAGCATCTCCATGGGCTCCTCTGGAGCTGTTCCAACAGGTGCAGGTCTTTGTGCTGCTCAGATCTCCACGTGTGGATTCTGTGCTCCAGGTGGGATCTCAGCAGAGCAGAGAGGAAAAATCACCTCCCTCAACCTGCTGGACTCTCTTCCCTCTCCCATCCCAGTCCCACCTTGGATTGCCCTTTAACTCCTCTATAAGAATCCGGGTGAAGTTATCCCACTGGAAAAGAGGGAAGGAGAGAAATCCAGCAGATTTGGAGCCTCACAGTGAAGTACATAGGACTCATTATGTATATATTAGGGATTTTTTTAAAATATGAATTATTTTTATTTATTTATATTAGATAATTTTTAACATTTTCATACTTTTATATCTTTTACACATATTTTATACATTAAATTTTAACCCAGGCATTAAAAAAAATTGAACTAAATGTATAAATATGAAAAATGAATGCATAAATGTAAAAATAAAATATAAATACATAATAGAAATATAATATATAAATATGAAGTTTAAAATACGAAATTAAAAATATCGGATATAAAAAGTAATATAAAAATAGAAATATATAAATAATTTTATAATTTCTAATCTATATTTTTTAAAGTATACTTTGCTCAGCTCGTTTTGCCTTTCCCATCCCTGCGCCCTGAAAGGCCCTCAATTTACAGCTGTATTCGAACATCCCTCGGGATTTGTGTCCCTTTACCATGCTGGAATAATTCAGCGAGGAGCAGGAGGGTGAGAGGGAGTCAGCACTAAGAATCTGGGCCCCATTCCCACAAAAAGCAGCCCGGATCAGAGGCATCCATGGATTCGAGCTGTCCGACACCTCATCTTCCCATGTTTCCCACCGCCAGCTGCCTGCGCTTCCTTCACCTCTTCTCCCCCCCTCCAACCTGCCTCGTCTTCCAGGTTATCCCTTTTTCGGGAACATCACGGTGACCAGGGGCTGCGAGGAGGAATGTCTGTCCTACAACGGGATCGGGGCCTCCAAACCCAAGTCCTGCTGCTACACCGACCTGTGCACCGATGACCCGAGGGCCAGCAGCGGGGGGAGGAGCAGCTCCTCGGCCCTGCCTCTGGTGGCCCTGCTGCTTGGCAAGGTCCTCCAGCGCTCCCTGTAGCGTCCCCAAGTGCCTGAGCTCCGGCCAAAACCGCCCCCACCCCACCCCTGTCTCTGCCGAGTGAACTCTTAGATCCCTCGGGAATCAGCTCCCCTGCTGATGCGTGGCTTTCGCTCATCTCCCCAGCGCTGGGAATTCAAGTGGATTCAGGTTTGGGCACCTGGGGCTAAACCCTTTGAGTTTCCAGCTCCTTGGTGCTGAGCAGATGATTCCTCGCCTTCGGCTGCTTTTGGTCCACTTTTGAACTTCCTGGTTCTACAGAATCGAGGGATGGGTTGGGTTGGGAAGGGAACTTCAAGATCAGCTCGTTCCAACCCCCTGCTGTGGGCAGGGACACCTTCCACTAGACCAGGTTGCTCCAAGTCCCACCCAGCCTGGCCTGGAACACTTCCAGGGATTGGGAAGCCACAGTTTAAACCTCCCTGGACAGCTCTGGTGCCACCTCCTGAGTCAGAGGAGCAGATGGGTCTGGTCCCGGTTTCCTGCCTGCCCATCCGAGTGTGGATGGCGACGGCAGAGAGTTGGCACTTGATTTGGTCAGGAATAAGCTATAGAATGAGTTCAGAAGGGCTCAACTTCCACGGGTTGGGATGGGATGAATTTCTGGAAAGCTCAGAACGTTCCCCAGACTCACCAGGCCAGGGTGGGTTAGACCTGGAAAACCAAATCTGGGAATTTGGCCACACAAAGCCCTCAGGAGCCTCTGCCTGAGCTCAGGTTGCAGCCACAGCTCCCAGATTTCCCTTCCCAGATGTTTACAGATTATTCCAAGCAAATTCTTCTGTTACTCTGCCCCCCACCCCCCATCCCTTCACAGCAGGAAAGGAAAAGGAATGATTTTCCCAGTCAAAAAAAGCCGGTTACCAGCACTCCTGGATCCCAGCTGGGATTTGCTTGGAGCACCTGTGGGATTGACTCTGCTGCCCTGTCTGCTGGAAAAGCAGCTGGAGTGGAAGCAGATGTGGATGAGCCGGGTGTTCCCAGCTCCCAGCCCTCTCCGGGGTGGGAGAACCAGGGAATTTGCCACTTGCTCCTGTTGCCAGGGCTCATCCAGAGCAGCAGGAACCCCCTGCCAGAGCTAGGGCAGAGGGAACATGGACACAGCCCAGGCACCATCCCTGTGTGCTCAGGGCATCCCAGCGACCTCCCCTGTGCCAAAGGCCATTTTCCCTCCATTTTCCCTCTGTTTTCCCTTCCCCTTCCTTTTTCATTCTTTTCCCCTTCCATTTTCCTCCCCCTTCCTTTTCTCTTCTCCTTCATTTTCTCTTCTCCTTCCTTTTCTCCTTCCTTCTTTTCTCTTCTCCTTCCTTCTTTTCTCCTTCCTTCTTTTCGCTTCTCCTTCCTTCTTTTCTCTTCTCCTTCCTTTTCTCCTTCCTTGCTTCCTTCTCACTTCCCCCTCCCTTCCCCCTCACTTTGCCCTCATTTCCCCCTCCTTTTCTCCCCATTTCACACAATTTTCCATACAACACCAGCAGGAAACCAAAGTGTGTGTGTGTGGGGGGCTCTTTTCCGTCCTTGCACCCAGAATTTGTCTCCCAAGCTCTGTCTCAGCAAGAAAACCCTGACGACCTTTGCGTTCCCTGTGCAATCCTGGGGCTCGGGGGGCTGAGGAGCCCCTTTGCTCTCCCTAAAACCCCCGACAGCTTCCCCAAAACACCCCCGGAATGCTGAGATCCACGAGGAAAAACACCATGGAGAGGGTAATAACTGAGGGTTACTCCAACGCCAATATTCCACCCACCCTCACAGACACCGAGCACCACTTTCTGCTCCCCGCTCGTCTCTTCCCGGTTTCCCTGCTCCAAAACCGGCCTGATCCGGGGCTAGAAACAAATCACCGCCACTGCCACCCTTCAATCACGTCCCCTTTTTGCCCTCGGGGTGTCCCCGGTGGCCATTCCAGCGCTAAACCGGGCTGAGCTTTCCTCCAGCACGCGGGGATGCGGCAGGATCGGGATGCAGGGAGGGCGTGACTTCCCCTCCTGGAGGAGAACCTGGAAAATAAAGTTGGATCCTTTGGTTTTTCAGCCCGCACCATCTTTCTGGGGTGCCCAGATTCACCCAGGCAGGGAAGGTGGGGTGGGTGGGGAGGGCTCTGGGTGCCCCCCAAGAGGGGGGGGGGGAACCGCACAAAAATACCCTCTGGAAGAGGCAGATTTAAGGCTGTTCCTGCGGGAAAAGGAGTGGGAGGAGGGTGGGAACGACCCGGTGGCTTCAGGGGGGTCATCTGGGACAGCACTGGGGGGACTGGGGGGTTTCGTGGAGCAGCTTCTCCTGCAGGAGGCAAAGGAACACTGAGGCAACAGGAGGTTGGGAGAGACCTTTTTCTCCTTTTTAATCCCTTTTTCTCCTTTTTTCTTCCTTTTTCTCCTTTTTTCTCCTTTCTTCTCCCTTTTTCTCCTTTTTTCTCCCCTTTTCTTACTTTTTCTCTCTTTTTCTCCTTTTTCCTCCTTTTTTCTTCCTTTTTTTCTCTCTTTTTTGTCTCATTTTTCTCCTTTTATCCCCCTTTCCTCCTTTTTCTCTCTTTTTTCCCCTTTTATCCTCCCTTTTCCCCCCCTTTGTTCCCGCTTTCCCTTTTTTCTCCGTCCCCCCCTCTTTTCTCTTTTTCTTCTTCCTTCTCCTTTCTTCTCATTTTTTCTTTTTTTCCTCCTTTTTTTTCTCCTTGTTTCCTTCCTTTTTCTCATTTTTCTCCTTTTTCTCCTTTTTTCCCATTTTTCTCCTTTTTTCCCTTTTTTCCCCTTGTTTCCCTCTTTTCCCCTTCTCCTTCTTTTTCTCTTTTTTCTCTCCCTTTTCCTCATTTTTCCTCCTTTTTTCTTCTTCTTTTCTCCTTTATTTCTCCTTTTCCTCCTCTTTCCTTCCTTTTTTTTCTTTTCTCCTTTTTTCCCCTTTCTCTCCCCTTTCCCCCCTCTCCCTTTTCCCTCTTCCTTCTTTTTTTCCTCCCTTTTTACCCCCTTCGCCCTTCTCCCCTCCTTTCCTCCCCTTCCCCCCTTTTTCTCTCCTTTTTTCCTCCTTTTTTTTCCCCACTTCCCCCCCATTATTCCCTCATTTGTTCCCTCTTTTTTTCCCCCTTTCTCCCTTGTTTCCCACCTTTTTCCTCCTTCCTTCTCCCTTTCTTCTCCCCTTCCCTCCTTTCTCTATTCCTTTTCCCTCCTTTCCTCCTTTTCCCCCCCTTTATTTCCTCTTTTCCCCCCTTTTTTTTCCTCCTGTAGCCAAAACACCCTCCAAATCAGACCACTTTTATCTTCAAAGCCCTCTTCACACATTCCCTGATTAGCTGAGGTGAAAAAACCCCTTCCCAGGGATATCAGGGGCACAAAACGTCCTCTTTTAACAATCACCCTCTCACACTGTGCCAGCCACAAACCCCAGGCTGGGAGCCCTTGAAAAACTGCGATTTTGCTGCTCTTTTTAACTTACACCTGTTATTTATCCTCCTATTTGGTCTTTGAGGCTCAAACTGCCCCCAAACACAGGCCACTGGTGGGGGAATCAAAGGACTCGGCCAAGTTCCACGTCGCTGGGTCGGGTGGACAAGCGGAGGGACGAGTTTAAATTTAGGCTGAATTAAAATAGGCCAGGGAAAGATGTGGCTCCAAAGGGGCCACAGAAAACACCTGCAGCCTCCTGGCCCCGCAAGGTGAGGCTTCACAGCAGGAGATGTTGCTCTGCTGGAGGGTTTTACTCGTCCCTCGGAGGGCTTGGTTTAAACAGGAGCCTTTCCGTGCGGGTCCAGAGATTTTTACCTCCAAATTCCAGGGAGTTCCTGGGGTTGTCAAGCTTTATTTGGCCGAGGAATTGCCTTTTCCAGCCCTTCTGCAGATGTGGGGCAGCCTTGGAGATGTGCAGCCAGTAGATCAGCCAGTTCCACCCCCTTCCACTAGCCCAGGTTGCTCCAAGCTGGCCTTGGACACTTCCAGGGATGGGGCAGCCACAACTTCTCTGGGAATTCCATTCCAGCCCCTCCTCACCACCCTCACAGGGAGGAGTTTCTTCCCAGTCTTCACCACCTGCTTTTGGTTGCCAATCTCCAAGTGCTTTTGCCCACCTGGAAATTAAAGAGTGAAGACCAACAGGGACTAAACTTCCAGGGAGGCGAGGATATTCCAACCGGGATGCCCGCTGGTTTGGCTTGGGCAGGATTCCAAGAGAATCCTCAGCGTGGCTGTGGGAGACACACAAACAGCAGGATTGATATTTAGAGGCCTGAGTTTTCCAGCAGGGATCGTTCCCAGGTGTTTTCCACAGCACTGGACACGCCACGTGCAGCCACGAGGGGTGATGTTTATCTCAGCCTGGCTCGAGCTCCGAGGTGGGAAACACCAGCAGCTCTTTGGCCTCTTGATTTTTTTTAAAAAAAACTTTATATATTTTATCTCCTTTTGGAGCAAGAGAGGGAAAAAAAAAAACCAAGAAACCTTTCAGAATGTGCATTAAGCCACGAAAGAAACAGAGATGAGACAAGACAAGGGCAGAAATTATTGCAAAACTCCAAGAGGGGGGAAAAAAAAAAACCACCAGGAGGGATATTTTTTGCAGTCCAGACAGTTAATGTAAAACAGAGCTCTGATGTCATCAAACACAGAGAGGACTTGTAGTTCCTGCTAAAAATACCTATCTGGAATATAAATACACATCAGGGTGTAGCTGCAAGGCTTCTGGAGAAATCTGCCCCCGTCTCCCCTGCACAGACAGGGATTTAAATGTTTAATCCAAGGCAAGTCGCTCCATCTGAAGGAGTTATTAATTATGGAATGCTCTTGGCAGGACTGAAGAGCAGCAGCAGTGATATAATTTTCAATAGCACTCCCAAATTATTTCTCATCTAAAACCTATCATGTGCAGGGTTTGGGGTTGGGTGGGTTTTTTTGGGGTCTTGAAATAGATGTGTTTTGCCATATTAGAGTTTGGATGATTTGAAGCCTCTGGCTCTGCCAGGGCAGCACATCCTCTCTCAGATGTCTTCGTTTCTCTCCTGCTGGAGTCTCACATCCCTAATCCCGGGATCTGAAGCCTCTTTACCTCTGGATTCCCGGCCTCAAGAAATGAGGCACAGGCCCTAAAAAAATGAGGTGAAAAGAAGGTGCCGGGAGTGAATGTTCTGAGGGGGAAGGGAGGCAGGCACAGCGTCCCGGTTTCCTAATTTAGGAAAGTCGTTTGGGGTCATTTGAATTCAAGAGGGATGCTCAGAGCGTGGGGAAAGGCGGCAGATGGTCTGTCTGGGCTTCACTTCTGTCACTTCTGGGGGGAAAAGCACAGGATGTGTCAGTGGGTCATTCTGTGCCTTGTGGGGCTGCTCTGGATCCTGATCCCTTTTTTACCCCGTTAAACAAATGGGAATTGTGACACATTGGTGGCTCCAGGGACAGTCCAGTCACCCATCCGAGCGTGGACTGAGCTTGGAGGTTTGAAATGTGCTTCCTAAATGGGGGTCAGGATGTTGTGCCTTGGGGTGAAATGATTTTGCTCGGGTTTCTTGGTGGGGACGTCGTTGAAATCCTTGGAGATCCACAAGGTTAAAGGCAATCAAAATCCATAGGATACGAAATCCAGGAGTCAGAGGACCAAAAATTCTACAGGCTGCCTTTGGGCAGCGGGTCTCTTCGTGGAATCATAGAATCATGGAATTGTTTGGGCTGGAAGGAATCCGAAGATCATCTGTTTCCAACCTCCTGCCGTGGGCAGGGACACCTCCCACTATTCCCAGGTTGCTCCAAGCCCTGTCCAACCTGGTATTGGACACTTCCAGGGATGGGGCAAGCACAGCTTCTCTGAGAGTGCCATTCCAGCTCCTCCCCACCCTCACAGGGAAGAATTTCTCCCTAATATCCAATCTAAACCTGTGCTCTTCCAGTTCAAAGCCATTCCCCCTTTTCCTGTCGCTCCAGACCCTTGGAATACACGAGCTGGGAATGCTTTCCGTGTCTTCAGGTGATCCCTCCCCATTTCAAGGCCAATTTGATGTGCCCTCAGTCCCATCAGCAGTGGCACCACCAGCACTGAAGAATTGTCCAGCTCCTGTTTTAACTCACAGCTTTTCCCTGGACTCATCAGTGTCCGGAGACAAAGAATTCCTCCTCTCTTGTTCCCAGCTGGAGTTGAGACTGGGATGTACATCCCTTCCTCTCCTTGCAAAAGAAATTGCTCTCACCCAATAATCTGGGAATGAGACAGAAAAAAAATCCCTGGAAAAACAGGTTGAGTCATGTCAAGGTGCATTTGCTTCTTCAGTACCTTCGGATTTAAAATCGTGGAATAGGATCAGGGAATGTCCTGAGCTGGAAGGGACCCACAAGGACCATCGAGTCCAGCTCCTGGCCCTGCACAGGACACCCCCAAGAATCCCTTCAGTGCCTTGTGAGGAGAAGTTTTGCCCCTTCTTCGAGCCCTTCTGCCCCACGCACCCCTTGGTTTCCCCACGAGGTCCAAACGCAAGCTGGAAAAGGATCTTCCATGTGAAATTCCGGGGGCGTTGGGGGGAATTTCACCACCCGAAACTCTGCCCCGGGCAGTGGCAGGACTCCAGAGGGTGGCTGTGAGGCAGCAGGGATGGGAGATGCTTGCAGAGGGACTGACACTGCTCCCAGTGAGGAACATCAGCCCACAGTGGGTTCCTGGTGGCATCAGAACACCGTGAGCTGATTCGTGTGCTTTGATGTTGTTCTTCACCACGGCCCCTCAGCCTCAAAAAAAAAAGGGGCTGAGCTGCCTTCAATCTTCAGGAGAACCTTTTCCACCTGGATATCCATTTCCCGAAGCCCACAGGGACTTCACAAGCTCCTGCCATTCATCAGATCCAAGCCAGCAGCTCGGAGTTGTCACCTGTTCACACACAATGCCGAGATCAGATGAGCCCCGTCCTTACAAAGCCGGGCTGAAAACAAGCCAGGTTTTGTTCCTAATCTCTCCTGGCTCCGTGGGTAAAGGCCACGGGGGAGGAGGTGTTTACAGCACAAAGACAGCTGGCACTCTGTTGGGGGGGTGACATCCAAATCTGGAAGAGAAACCAACACCCAGGAGATGGTGACAGACTCTGACGCGCTCGCGGAGGAGGAAAATCAGCCTGGTGAGGAGGGGAGGGATGACAGCAAAATATCTGAGTTCTGACCCAGAAAATAAGGGGTTTGAAATAAAATGCCATCATGGCCAGCTTGGGAACGGGGGCTGGTTTGTCTCTGCCTTTGGGGAATATGACTGGGAGATTTCTTTCGGCTGCTGGTGGCCCCAGATCAGGGGGCTTCAGCCCTCCACCCCCTCCCTGGGCAGCCCATCCCAAGGGCTGATCCCTCTCCCTGGAAAGAACTTCTTCCAATGTCCAACCTAACCCTGCCCTGGCACAGCTCAGGGCTGTGTCCCCCTGTCCTGGGAGCAGAGCCCGAACCCCCCCCGGCTCCCCCCTCCTGTCAGGGGGTTGCAGAGAGTGCTGAGGTGTCCCCTGAGCCTCCTCCTGTCCAGGCTGAGCCCCCCCAGCTCCCTCAGCCTCTCTCCATGGGAATTGTGCTCCAGTCCCTTCCCCAGCCTCGTTGCCTTTCTCTGCCCCTGCTCCAGCCCCACAATAATTCACAGGGAGCTGAGCCAGAGCCGTGGGATCCGTCCTACAGAGGGCACAGCTCTCTCCCAGACTCTGTGCCAGCAGTTTGGGAGCTCTAGGGAGTGTCCATGTTTTTGGGAAAGGCCAGGCCAGCAGGAGCACGTGCAGGTGGGACTGTGTGTGTGTGGGTGGATGGATGGATGTCCCTGTGTTGTTGTTTCTCCCTGGTTGCTCCATAACCTCGTTTGTTTGGCAGCCTCCTGACAGCCCTGGAGGCCAAGGAAGAGTTAATGGGATTCATGGAATCCTGTAATCAGCAGGGCTCTGAAACAACATGTGACAACATGATGGGTTTATTAAGGAGGATCAGGTGCATCGGAGATCAATGAGGCTTTTAGGAGCTTGGAGGAGATAAGGACAAACCCCTGGAAGTCTGATTGGCTCCAAGATCCTCCTGCTTCATTTCTGGGGAGAAGGAATGACACAGTGACCTCCTCCCAGCCCCAGCACTCAGAAATAGTCCCAGGAAACGTCTCTGCCGTGTCCTGGGAGTGAGTATCCCATGGGATGGGTGGCAGCAGGTTGCTGCACTAACCCTCTCTGCAGCCCAGGTGTGTCCAGCTCAGAGTGGGATGATGTTTTTCCTGATCACAGGAGGAGGATTAGGGCCAAATCGTTCCTGTTCCTCGTTTCATAGCGTCGCTTCTCTCCTGGAAACTCAGTGTCTGCTCAATTCCTGGGCTAAATCCTGCTGGGAGTGCAGGTCTGGAGAGATGTAGGCGCAGTAAACAGCTTTTGAAGGGTGGGGAGGGGCAGAACAGATCTGTGCCCATGGGGGAAAGGACAGGAACCAGGGAAGAGCAGCTGGGTTGTCTCTCCCAGCCCAGCCCAGGGGGTTGCACCACAGACCCCAGAGCTGCCTTCCAACCTCATGAGTGTTATAGTTCCAGATTTGAATCCATACTGGGGGGGCAACTCCTTTTATTTCAATTTTCCCCCTCAGAAAAAATACCTTTCACCGTCTGGTGTCGGTCACTTCCAGCTGGAAATCTTCCCAAACGCCAGCAAATATTCCCCACTCTCCCTGAAATCCTGTTTTCAAGCAAAGCACCCGACACACCTGAGCTGTTGAAACGCAGAGCTGTTTTTTCCTCATGTTTTTTTAATCCCTCCCGAGGTTTTGCTCGGCTCTATTTTCGGTATCAAGATGTAGGTTCTCGTTATAAATAGCTGCATATTCAGATTTGGGCTGATAACTGGGACAAGGGTGCACTGGGCATCCGGCCCTTGATTTTGGGAGGGTGGGAAAAAACTGCAACAGCATTCCCAGCCGAGTTTTCTGGGAGATCCTTCTCTCAGGAAAACCGGTACCTTCGCACCTGGAAAGTGTCTGGCACTCCCTGGACACAAATCGAGGGGGAGCACTGGAAGGACTCACTGCCAAGTTAACAAATCATCCCAACAAGGCTTTGAAGCTCAGCAGCAGCTTCTGCTCTGAGCTCAGAGTCGGGATTTAGACACGAGGGCTTCGGCATCAAAGCTGGCTGATAATTATTCCTCTCGTTTCGTAGTCAAAAAAGCTGGGTCACAGTCCTGCACATCCTCGTGTGTGACACTGAACCAAAGCCCTTTGCAATAAATAAATTAAAATTATTTAAAAAAAAAAAAAAGAAGAAAAGAAAAAAAAGGCTCTTGGTGGGTTTTGAGAACAGATTTAAATGATTAATTACTCCTAAAAATCAGAAGCAGGTTGTAAACATGTCCCAGCAAACAGAAACAATTCTGTTTGAAAGAAAAGGTGGATTTAGATTGGATTTTAGGAAGAAAATTCTTCCCTGTGAGGGTGGGCAGGCCCTGGCACAGGCTGCCCAGAGAAGCTGTGGCTGCCCCATCCCTGGAAGTGTC
>JAYRBT010000359.1:0-13768 GCA_036023395.1 Myiotriccus ornatus | reverse complement strand
TGGGCAGGGACACCTTCCACCAGCCCAGGTTGCTCCAAGCCCCGTCCAACCTGGCCTTGGACACTTCCAGGGATGGGCAAGTGTCACCTGCCCTGGGTTACAGGGTCACTCCACATCATCAGTGGCCACGTCAGGATGCCAGTGGGATGTGGGCACACAGGGAAGATGTGGCTGGATAAAGCCCTTTTTCCTTCAACTGCTCTGCAGATAAAAAACCCTCCTGATTTCCCCTGTTTGAAATTCTCAACTTGGACAGAGCAGCAGACTTTGAAGCTCCTCTGCATAATCACCAGCACACACCTGAGGTGTGAGCACAGCCCATGCCCCAGTCCCTGCAGCATCAGCAGTGCCCAGCACAGGCTTTGGGCTGACACAGCACAGCAACAGCCTCATTAGCAGCGAGGGAGCCTCAGAACCTGGAGAAAGGGCACTTACACATCAGGGAGCTAATTTGCTTCTTTCCTCACCTCCATTTCATCACCCACCACCCCTTCCTTGGCTTGTTACCTCTGTTTACAGATTCACACAGCCTCTGTGCTTGGCTCCTGGGGATCTGTGCAGGAGACGTGACTTGGGACTTTATGCATATTTAGGGATATTCCAGCTGGGCAAGTACCTTGAAAAAGCAGTTCTGAGTCTGCTGGGATGAAAACAAGGAGGGTGACAGACGAAATGAGGAAACCAAGCCCATCAGGCCTCTTTCAGCAGGGCCTGGGTGAATCAGGGCACACCTCAAACGAGACGGGGCGAGGGCGTCACCCCACAAAGATCCTTCACCAACTGCCCTCACAGTGAGACCCACCTGTCTAGACACAAAGGAACCCCAGGTCAATTAAACCAGCAACCAGCAAACCCAGTGCAAACCCTGTGGAGGCATCAGAGGAAAACCTTTGCCTGGACACAGCAGCGCTGGCAGGGAGGGGAGAGTGAGATGGGGGCTCAACAGCTCCCCCAGAGAGAAAGGGCACAAAGAGATGGATGATCAGAGATCTCCATCTCCCCTGGTATTTACACCTGCCAAGCCACTTGGAATCCCAGCCCTGCCAGATCACTGTTCTGAGAAACGGAGCCAAGGGGAAGGAATTCTGCTGGACTCCCGGGAATTCAACCCGAGGCTGCCCCAGAAGTCAAGAGCAGGGATGGGGAGGTGAAGGCTCCAACTGGGAGCAGGACTTTGCAGCAGATTCCCACAGGACAGCCTGGGACAGGAACTGACCTTTTTGTTAAGGGCAGAGAAAGTTGAGAACTTTCCCCTGGAAAGTTTATGGTTAAAAATAAGCTCTTGGTAAAAAAAAAAAACAAACCACAAAGCTGTTGCACACTTAAAACTTTGCCATCCCACACTTCCCTCTGCTGACGGTTGATATTTGGGAGAGAAGGAAGAAACACAATTCTGTCTTTTGAAGACAAAGGTGCATTTCAGGCTGGTTCCCTCCACTGGCACTGAGAGTCCCTCTGTCCCCACCCTGCCCCCAAATCCCAGAGGGAGGGAGAGGACTAATAAATAAACTCAAAGTGCAAAATGAACCGCCAGGTCATCCAAATAAACACTTCAGTGGGGGAAAGGCAAAGCAAAGCCAGCCCTGCCACGTCCCTGGCTGTCACACAACACGTGTGTTCTCTGCAGTGGCCACGGAATGCAAATGCACCATCTCCTGCCTGGGACGCTCCCGTGGGAGGTGAGCAGGGAGGAGGGATCAGCTGCTCTGCCAGGGCTGGTACTCAGGAGAAAAGGACCCAATCCTTAAGGCATCCTGGTTTTCTCCATCCCACTGCTGGGAGCTGGTTGGACAAACAGCCCCCAAAATAGAGCCAAATGCAACGTTCACCTGCTCTGTGCCTTTTCCAGGCTCACAATCCCTCCTCTCCTTACTGTTCATAACCCAGGGCCTGAAGATGCTTTTCTCTGGGTTAATGAGCTTTCCAAGCAGCCCCCCCAGTGACTGAGAGCCCCGTGAGTGGGCTCTGTGGCGTCCTGCACATTCCCACGTGTCCCCTGCACGTTCTGGCTGTCCCAGAGAGGCTCAGTGACCTGCCCAGCAGCAACAACAAAGCAAATCAGGGGCAGGGACAGAGGACCATGGAAACTTCTCACACATTTCCTCCCCATCTCCACTCAGGTTTGCACTGAGCTGAACGTGGTTTAGCAAACCCAAAGGAAGGGGGCTGACCAGGGAGCAACCTCCTGCAAACAGAGCATCCCTGAGGAGCCAAGATGACAGGCAGGCAGCTTTTCTCTCTTTTACTAAGTCTTTGAAAAAAGCCAACCACGCCAAACCCCAGAACTAGGTCAGTGTTGGCCATCCTGCCCTTTCCCACTCTATATTTAGCTCCAGCTACAACCACAACACAGGGAATACACTGCCACGAGCCACAGGAGATGTGTGATCCCAACTGACGTGGGACTTGCATGACCCCTCCTGAGGAATCCACAATCCCAGGGAGGTCATGGACACTGGGCCAGCAGCACTGCCCTCTCTGGGTTCAGGTAAGTCATCAGTTTTGCTATTTTCCCCCCACATAAATGTGATCAAAACACTCCTCTAATCCTGTGGGCAAGAGCATGGAATGGTTTGGGTGGAAGGGACATTAAAACTCATCCAGTGCCACCCCCTGCCCTGGGCAGGGACACCTTCCACCAGCCCAGGTTGCTCCAAACCCCATCCAACCTGGCCTTGGACACTCCCAGGGATCCAGGGGCAGCCACAGCTTCTCTGGGCAACCTGTGCCAGGGCCTGCCCACCCTCCCAGGGAAGGATTCCTTCCCAACATCCCATCTAACCCTTTTCCATGTCAGTGGGAAGCCATTCCCCCTTGTGCTGCTGATCCAAAGCCCCTGTGGCCCATCCCAGTGCTGGGCAGGGTTGGATGAGGAGCACACGAAGGGTCCCTCAGAGAAGGAGATCTGCCCAGGGGAAGGATGAGGCAGCTCAGGCCTGGCAGTGACAGCTACAGGAAGTGGGAACAGTTCTGGGTGTAACCTCAAAGTCATCAATCGCTGCAGGTATCATCTCAGATTTCATAAATACAAAAGCCACTCAATTTATTTAAAGTAAATATGTGGCAACAGCCTAGGCAGGACTAACAGTGGTGATGGCCCAGCCTTGCTCACCCCATTATCTCATCAAGGTCTACCACTCACACCCCACTGACACCAAAGGCAGCAGCTCCTGCTCCATCCCCAGGGATCACCCCCCTGTCCCTGTTCTGGGACACAGCACTGAGCCAGGCTGTGCAGGGCACGGGTGGAGTCCCCAGCCCTGGGGGGATTTAAAAGCCCTGTGGATGTGGCACTTGGGGACACGGCAGTGGTGGCCTTGGCAATGGGCTTGATGAGCTCAGAGGACTTTTCCAACCTTGATTCTGTGATAAGAAACCTCAAGTTGAAGCCCCCAGCAGAGGAGTGACCAGCACTGATCCCTCACCCTGCAGTTCCTCAGCCTCCAGCTGCCCAGGGACCTTCCCACCAGTGGGAGACCCTTGTCACCCACTGACACATCCCAACATCTCCTGGGGACAGGGAGCACAGTGTGGAGTTCCACTGGGCACTGAAATCCCAGCTCAGTCCCACTGAGGTGTGAGGGCTGGACCAGCCTGAGCTTTCTTTAAAGCAAGTTCCCTCCAAGCTGGTTTTTTAATGCCCTTTCCAAGCTCATCCTCGTGCCCTGTTCTCTTCTCTTGTCCTCCCTGGTTCCTCCTGGCCAATTTGCAGGATACAGCACCAGTGGAGCTGTCACAGAGGCACAAGAGGACCATTAACATTCAAAAGCCTTCATGTAATTCCTCGTTACAAGGCAAATTAATTCCACCCTGAGCCAAGCTCAACCCTGACCAGCAGCTGGGCAAACACACCCCCTCCACGCTGCAGATGGACAACAAGCAGCAGTGAACACTTTGGGAATTGGCTTCCCTATCCCATTTGCCCTGGAGTGGGAGCCGTTAAACTGCTGGAGATAATTAATCCTGCTCAGATTTGCAGGTGGATGCTGGAATGAACGCCCTGAACACGGACTTCTGGTGGCATTTCAGAGACCCTGGGGACACCCCTTGTCCCACTGCAGGAAGGCAGGAGGCTCCTGCAGGTCCTGGGTCCCACCTACCGGCCCTTGGCAGATCCCTGTTGTACCACAAGGGATTTAAAAGTGGCACTGGACACCTCTGCTCGTTAAAAGTTCACTTCAACCCCCACTTCCCACCCGAGTCGTGGGGATGCAGCTCATGGTGACTGACTCTGGCAAACAGGATCCTCTCCCACGTCACCCTCCAGCTGAAACACAACATGTGCTGGCTGCTGAGGTGACACACTGATGATTAAGGGTTTTAATCACCCCTTTTGCCCTCTTCAAAAGTTCCTGGGAGGAGAAGTGTCACTGCCTGGATTTAGGTGAGAGCACCAAGCCCAAACGTGCCAGTCTCATGGGGGTGAAGGGTCTGCAGCAGCCCAAGGTCCCCGGGTTCAGGCACTGAAAGGCCTTTCCTTTCCCCTTTCCCACATTAAAAAAAAAGGAAAAGGATGCATTCAGCAGATGCTGCTGCACGTGGCTGGAGGCACCACAAAAGCACCTTTTAGGCTTCCATGGAGACCATCAAGAAGATGCTCTGAGAGTGGAGAAACAACTGCAGCCTGCTTTCCTAAAAAATCAATACCCCCCCCAACAAACCCCTTCCCTGTCCCTCAGCACCCTTCCCTCACTCCCAGCCTGGCATTTCCACGCTGGGACACCTGGTGGGCTGAGGAAGCAGCGAGGCTGGGGATGCTGAACCCCCTCTGTCGGCTGCCCCGAGATGTCAGGGCTTGTCTCTTTAATCAAAACGAGCCATTTTCACCACAAAAAAAACCTCGCAGAGAATGATCTTTGCTCCCTCCCTCCCTCACTGTCAATCTGAGGATACAGCAGCCGCATAAACCCCCCGTTTCCCTGGGAAACCAAGCGAAAAATAGCTGGGCTGGCTGGGGAGACTGGGCTGCCCCATCCCTGGAAGTGTCCAAGGCCAGGGTGGACGGGGCTTGGAGCAACCTGGGATAGAGGAAGGTGTCCCTGCCCACGGCAGGGGGTGGAAGGGGATGGGCTTTAACATCCCTTCCAACCCAAACCATTCCATGATCTATAAAAAGATGTTTATTTTATCGCTTTTGGTTGTCCTCCATCTGTACATCATCAAAACATCACTGTCAAAGCGACTTATCCAGGCAAACACAAACACATTCCTGTGAGGAGGAGCCATCCTTGTAAATCTTCCCGTAGCTGCCCCTCGAGGCTTCCAGCAGATACCAGGATGGGGTGATGGAGAAGGAAGAACATCCCCTTCCTTCTCCAGCATCAGCTCATCTGAGTTCACACAAGGAAAAGCAAGGAGGGGGAAAAAAATAACAGTCTTTTTTTGTGCATTTAATTCAGAATCTAATTACTTGGTATAAATTAGTCAGCTGGCTCCCACCTCAGATTTAACATGTATCAGCCCGTGAATCACGGCTCTGTTACAGGATATATGGTGCCATTTATATGGAAAAATGCTTTATGCAAGGCACCCTGTGGACTGGCAATATTAATTTATACCATGGGCTCTGGAAGATTAATTGAAATTAAAGCAGATGAGGAGATAAGACACTTCTCCTGATCAGGGTGCTTTGTGAGGTGGAATCAGCCCTCAGAGCCCACACAGCCACGAGGGCAGCTGGCACAGATGGACATGGTGTGCATTAAAATCCCTCTGGCTGTGACAGGGACCCTCTGGTCAACAAAAACAGAGCTGTTTCTTTCTCCTGTTTGCTCTGGGTGGTTTCAGATACTCCACTTAACCTGCCCCCACTCACCACCCTGGACACAGACCCGGACAGACAACACTCCTCGCTGCAATCTTCACTTTTCTTCCTCCCAGAGCCACGTTTTGTGGCAAGAACTTCTCTGGCAGCTCTTCCAGTCAATCCCAATCTATCTGCTGGTGGTTTGTGAGGGAGGAGGGGTGAGGACTATCACGCCTGAGAACAGGAACACACATCCCAATTTCCCTGATGAGGCAGTGACACCCACTCCAAAGGCTCCAAACTCACTTTATACAGCTCAGTCATCACCTGTGGGTTCTCCCAGCTGGGAGGAAAGGGCAGAGCCTGACTCAGGAGACACCAGGGCTGAGGTTCCTCCTCCTGAATCAGCAGTCTGGAGCTCCAGGAGCACCAAGCTGTTCCCATGTTTATGCTCTGTCCTGACCAGCTCCTCCTCACTACTTAGAGCAGAACAAAACATTACTTACACTCTAATTTGAAGCCAGTGCCCTGGAGCCAGAAACTGAATTAATTTCCATTGATACTGAGTGGTTTTACCAGTATAGAGGAGCTAATTAGCTCTTCTTCCCTCACCTCCACCATTACTGTCACCTCCTG
This sequence comes from Myiotriccus ornatus, assembly GCA_036023395.1. Lineage (NCBI taxonomy): Eukaryota > Metazoa > Chordata > Aves > Passeriformes > Tyrannidae > Myiotriccus > Myiotriccus ornatus. The sequence goes on along the minus strand of JAYRBT010000359.1, from coordinate 7,386 downwards.
TGGGGACAGCACAGGGCAATGTCCCGTCCTACAGAGGCAGCACGTGGCAATAACCCAGAGCTGGCAGGGACAGGGTGGGAAATGCTCCCTCTGCACATCCAGTAATGAAAATAACCCCAAATGCGTTTGGTAGAAAACAAGAATTATCTGCACAGTTATCTGAACAGGCTGCCCAGGGCAGCGGGGGAGTCCCCATCCTTGGAGGGGTTTAAATGTAGATGTGGCCCTGGTAGTGCTGGGGTTTGGCTGGACTCTGATCTTCGAGGGCTTTTCCAGCCTGAACAATTCCATGATCCTATGGACTGCAAGAAGCTGAATTTATTAAATACATCTAAAATCAACAGGGCTTAGCTCCAACAACACAGTGATCGGGGGCCAAGAAATGCAGAAGACACCCCATAGTATTTATTTTATGTGTTTCTATCCATGTGCTTTGAAATTCTGTTTGGATTTGAGATCAGAGGATTCAGGTTGGCATGAAAACATGGGCTGCTCTGTGCCCCTGAAGGTGTAAACCCAGAAAGTTCTGGAGTCACCAGAAATGAGCATTTCAGGTGTGATTATGGAATCCCAGAATCATGGAATGGTTTGGGTGGGGAGGGACCTTAAAGCCCATCCAGTCCCACCCCTGCCATGGGCAGGGACACCTTCCACCAGCCCAGGTTGCTCCAAGCCCCGTCCAACCTGGCTTTGGACACTTCCAGGGATCCAGGGGCAGCCACAGCTTCTCGGAGCAACCTCCAGCCCAAATCATTCCATGTCTCTCTGAATATGCAAAACACTGATTTACTTCCCCTCCTGCATTTACAAACCCATTTACAGCAACCCCATAAAAATACACTGGAGTAGGTGTAAAGCATTTGTTAAAAGCATCACCTCTGCTGGGTTATTTTCACCAGAAAGAAAAAACGACGCTCAACACAAGCCTCTGACAGCACAGCTCAGACTCTCCAGGCCAGGGTAGAGCTAAAAGCCTCATTTTCCTCAAAAACAAACAGAGAAATTACCAAAAGATTACGGCATGCCGTGATTTAACGGCACCGCTTCAAACAGCAGCTCTGCCTGCAGCCAGAGCACAGAGCAGGGAGACCAAAAATGGGAATAATGCATCACAAGCAAGGGGGGGTGGGGGAAAAGAGAAGTCTAAATGATGCAATAAAAAATAAACCACGTCTCTGAGAAAGTACAGTTGAGCAAGAGAGGGGCCACGGTTCGAATTCATTATCATTCCGCCAGCAATCCCTGGGAGACTCGAGCCAGCCAGCACTGCAGCACACACCAAACAGGGCTGAGGAGATGGGATTTTAAGTAGGTCACCAGTAAATATGATCACGGTGGAGGTGTTTTTTTTGCTGTTGTTGTTGGTTTGGTTTGCTGGGGTCCCGAGCCGAGGGAAATGCCGGAGAGGGAAGGGAGCGACGGGCCGGCAGCGAGGCCGGAGCAGGAGGTGTGGGACCTTCCTGAGAGCAGCCGTGTCCTCCTGGGATGGGCATCTCCTCACTCATGCCAGGGACACACATCACCACCCCCAGAGCTGCTGCCTGGGCTCCCAGTATGGAACTGGGTGCGTGGAGGAAGCTGCTGACAGGGATACGGGGAGAGGCGGGCTGGGATTTTAAGCCACGGGGGATTTAATGGATTCGGAGCATTATCCGCTTTCCTTTCAGAGGGCTTTTCCCACCGCTCGGGATTTTTGTGCCGAGGAAATTAACCTCAAGGCACTCCTCCCTGCCCCTGTTCTGCAGAGGGATCTGGGGGGGGGGAATAGAGGAAAAAAAGAAGAGAGAGTTGGGAAGAAAACCAAACTGCCCTTTGTGCAGGAGCTTGGGGAGCACCTTGTGCTTTTTAGGGATGGGACAGAGGAGAGGTGGGAGGTGAGAGGGAGGATGGCTGTGGAGATGCCCTTGGGAGGCCACGGCCACGGCCAGTTGGGCAAAGGGAGGGATGTTCCAGGCCAGGAGGGTGTCACCAGTGGCCTGAGCCCCAAACTGAGCCACTCAGAAGGACAGGGACCCTTGGCCAAAGCCCTTTCCCTGCCCCTTCCCCACAGAGCTCCCTGGAGCGCTCACACCAGGGCCCGAGGGCAGCATTCCCTGGATCCAAACGTTTGGCACGGGATCCCGCTGGCTGCAAAGCAGGACCCCCCTCCCCAGCTGCTCTGCTCCCACATTTGTGGGGTCACGTCCCCCACACGAACCCCGCACGGACTGAGCGGCACCGGCACGGAGCAGGAGCTTCCAGGGGGGAGAAAAGGGGGAGCAAAGGGAGCAGGAAGGAGGGCCCAGCTCAGCTGCAGTGTCAGACACGCGGGGCAGTGCTGTGGAAATGCTGTTTGACACCCAAGTTTAAACCCTGTTCAGTTCTGCCTCTAAGAATTAACCCAGCAGGTTGTTCCCAAGCCTTGGCTGCTGAGGAGCCTGGAAACAGGCCCAGTGCTGCTCCTCGAGGTCCTCAGGATACCAGGAGAGATGGGATTTGGGAAATGATGCTGCCAGGAAGTTTGAGTTTGCTGCTGCTGGAGGAGCATCTCGCTGTTCTCCACGCCTGGTGCGTGTCCAGAGCTCCTCCTACCCAAACATTCCCAGCAGTGGGAAGGAAAAGCAGCCCTGTGACAAAAAACCTCCAAGGCAGAGCCCAAGACTGGATGGGATCCAGAGGTGGAAGCAGCAGGTGCTTTTTTGGGCTTTCCCTGAGTTGCTTTGTATCACCTGAGTTGCATTTACCCCCCCAGTGCTGCAGCTCCCAAATGAAATCCCTGAAGGAAAGGATGGGATGAAATGGAATCAGTGCTGAAAGCTGCCCCCTCCCCAGCCATTCCAGCCACGGACTGAGGGGCCCTCAAACTTCTCCCTGTGCCCTGCAGGGGCAACAAACCCTTCAGCACGACCCCAAGGAGCTGCACTCGAGGGTCCCTCCCAGCTCAGGATATCCTGTGATTCCATGATCACAGTTTTGCCAACTGCTCGTCAAACCAGAGAGCGACGCGGGCGGAAAATGGCTCATTGTTTTCCCCTCAGGAAGAGCAGCGCTGTGGAGATGCTGGAGGCATCTCCAGCTGCAGCAATTCCCACTGAACTGCCAGGAAAAGGCTCTGGAGCGCCAGAAGGACCCCGTGGAGCCTCCTTGGAGGGGCTGCAGGGTGGTGGTGCTGGTGCTGGGTGTGGGATAAGCACTGGAGCAGGGATGGACACGGCAGGTCCTGGCAGAGCCTGCTCAGCTCTGAGCCTGTTTCATCCCGCACAGAAACAGCCACTGTGCTGCAAATCTTCCCCCTAACACACACACATCCCCGAGCACTTGATGTTCTGCCTCAAAATCCCAGGTTTCCAGGCACAGCAGGCTGTCACTGCCATCATTTCCAGGCTGTGCAGCTCCACACGTGCCCAGCCCCATCAGCCAGCAGCTCTTTCTGGGGTCAGATCCTTTAAGGTGACGTTTCCCACTGTGGGGTTTTTCGGCTGTTTAAAGCATCCCCAAGGGATCCCAGAGCTCAGGGCTGGGAATGACACAGCTCCCAGTGCTGTCCTGCGAGCTGGGACAGGGAGAGGCAGGACCCTGATCCATCCACCACGTCGGGTGGGGAGAGAGCCTGAACTCCAGCTGGCTCCTCTGAACAGAGATTTTATCCCACAGTCACAGGATGGGAGGGACCTTAAACGTCATCCCATTACAGTCCCTGCCATGGGACACCTTCCACTAGCCCAGGTTGCTCCAGCCTGGCCTTGGACACTTCCAGGGATCCAGGGGCAGCCACAGCTTCTCTGGGCAACCTGTGCCAGGGCCTGCCCACCCTCACAAAAACCTTCTTTACTCAGGGAAAAAAATCTGGAAAAAAAGATTTGGGGAATCCATACCAGCAACCTCTCTTCTTTCCTCCTCAATTTAGCATTAGAACATCCCATTAAACATCCTATTTTGGACAATAAATTATTAGACACAACTCCCCAGCTACAGGCAGGAGCAAAGGCTTTCCAGGCTGACTCCGTGAACAAAGCAGATTTCCAGGGAAATTTGCCTTGGATCATCCTCAGTGTGCCTGTTTTGAAAAGTGTGTGTGTGTGGGGGGGGAAGCAATGTTTAAACAACAGCAAATCAAAAAGTGATTTAAGGCTCTGAAGGGCTGAAACCAAGCCAACACATTCAAACTAACCACAAAAATTACCATAACTGCACTTCTGCAAATCTGTCTTATACTGCTTAAAAACCCCACACAGTTTATTTAGGAATTTGGTGGAGTAAAAAGGTGGTGGGGGGGAAGGAGAGCCATGGACTAAACACACTCAGATATTTGGGTAAGACAGGACAAGGAGGATTTTTAGGAGAGAGCGACACACCAGACCCAGCAGATGAAGTTGTTCTACTTCAGTTTTCCATCAGGAACATGATTCTTTTTTCCTTTTCCCAGCCTGCTTTGCTTTATACCATGAGCTTTAAACCTTCAGCTCCCACATTAAAAGACAAAAAGACAAAATAAAAGCTGTAAAGTCCGTCAAGAAATAAATGGTCTGGGTTTGTTTTTCCAAAACCAGGTTCACAGAGCCACAAGTTTAAATAGTAATTTATTCGACTTTGGGTTCAGAAGGAATTGTTGTGTTTTTGACGGATCTTTAATGTCCATTTAAAAAGCTCCTTAAACATCTCTGAAAATTCCAAGTGCTGAGCTCGGGGTCTTCAGCACATCCAGGTTTTATCAGAGAGAAAAAACCCCAAATTTACAAAACCCAACCCCCAACCTCCCCTCTAAGCTTAACGTATGAGTTCTGAGAAAAATCACTAATTAGAGTCACTCAACAGACTGAAGCCACTAAATAGAGTCATATTCCATAATTATAATGACTCCTGACGATACTTTTTGTAAGAATGCAAAAAGTGGCAGAAATATTTATCAAATATCCAATATATCAATACCAACATTTGATATTCCCCTGAATATTAAATATTCAAGAGAGAAATGTATCTTTTCCCCCCATTGTTTCAAACATGACCAACCCAGTGACCCTCTATTTTGTTAAATTTCCATCTCTCTAAAAATGTTAGAGCCTGGAAATCCTCATCTTTACAGAAACACCTTTTGGATTGATACTCAAAAACCTGAAGGCGTGAGATTAAAAAGGCAAAGCTGTTCCTAAGCCTGACCCTGGGCCTGGCCCAGAGCTGATGAACGGGAACCCACCAAGCACCTTTAGATGGGAATAACGACCCCAAGGTGGGAAATCAAGGTGGGAAACCCACGCTGGGAGCGACTCCCTGGGAACAGAAGGGGCTGCACAACCCAGGGTGACGTTTGGGCATCACCACGAGCCACTTTTTGCACCCAAAGATTTGGGAGCAGCAGCTGCTGGTGCTGCCAGCCTGGACTGGCCCCTTCCCACACCCCGGGGAGGACACGGGGGGCAGGTCTGGGCAGATCTGACAGCAGGTGCTGAACACACTGAGCGCACCAGAAGCTGCACAAGTGTGTCGACACCAAAATACATCTGTATCTGTTTTGGGCCCAAACCTGCAGCTTTTGGAGCAGCTCAGGAGCACAGGGACCGCAGGCAGGGGGGAGGATTCCTCCTCTCCAGGAGCTGTTTGCCAACCCAGCATCCCTTTGCTCCAGCGCACGATATGCCAGGCAGATGGCAGGAATTACAACACCCCCCTCCCCACCCTCCCCAGATAAAGCCAAAATGGAAAAGCTGGCTGTGGGTGGGATTTGGGAAGCACTGGGAGGCTCCCAGTGCCCAGCACAGGGCTGGGGGCAGATGGGGTTGCCACAGCCTGACCACGTGCTGGGGGGAAGAGAGCCCAGGAAGGGCAGCCAGGGGGGGACCATCTGCTCCTGGAGGGCTCTGCAGGGCTCTGGGGGAGATAAACCCACAGCAGGACCATCACTATTTACCCCCTTCAGTGGGGAAACACACCCTGAGCTGGTGGAGGAGCCGCAGGCTGCTCTGGGCTCAGTGGGGCTGCTGTCAATGGATGAGAGGCTGGAAATGCCCCAGCCTTGTGCTCTGGAAGCCCAGAAATCCCCCCTGGGGGTCTGAGACCTCCCCCTGCAGAGCTGCTCCAGCCCTGGGGAACAGCTCAGCCAGGACAGGGAGCTGCTGGAGAGAGTCCAGAGGAGGCACCAGGATGGTCAGAGGGATGGAGCAGCTCTGCTGGGAGGAAAGGCTGGGAGAGCTGGGATTGCTCAGCCTGGGGAAGAGAAGCTTTGGGGTGACCTCATTGTGGCCTTGCAGGAGCTGAAGGGGCTACAAGAAACATGGAAAGAGAATATTTACACAGGATGGAACGGCAGGACAAGGGGGAACGGCTTCACGCTGACACAGGGCAGGGTTAGACGGGATACTGTGAAGAAATCTTTCCCTGTGAGGGTGGGGAGGGGCTGGAATGGATTTCCCAGAGAAGCTGTGGCTGCCACTGGATCCCGGGCAGCGTCCAAGGCCAGGCTGGAGCAAGCCGGGCTAGTGGAAGGGGTCCCTGCCCATGGCAGCGGGTGTCACTGGACGCTGTTTAATGTCCCTTCCCGCCCAGCCACCCCACAATTCGGTGAAATTCGGTGAAATTCGGTTCAAACTCCGCCGAAGGCGCTTTCGGGGCCCTTTCCCGCCCTTTCCCCTCAGCGCCGCCCCCACGTGACCGCCCCGCAGTCCCCGCTCGGGTCGGGCCGCGCCGGAAGCGGAAGCGGCAGCGGCGGCCCCGGCCCGTCATGGCGGCGCCCAGCGCGGAGCGGCAGCGGCGGCGCTTCGGGCAGCGCCTCCTCACGGACCCCTCGCGGCTCTTCCAGCACAACGCCTGGTGCGTTCGGGGCGCCCGGGGCGAGCCCCTCGCCGCGCCCGCCTGGCGGTGCCTGCGGCCGAGCGCTGCGGGGCGGCCCAGCCCCGACCTGCCCGCGGGGACCCGACCCCCGGTGTCCGCGCTCGCCCCCGGGGCGGACTGGGGGGCTGCGGGCGTGGGGCTGGCGCCGGACAGCGAGGGGAGGCCGGGCGGGGAGCGGCGGCCCCGGGCTGGGCGCTGGCGGAGGGGCGGGAGGGCCCTGCCCTGTGCGGGCGGTGCTTGGGGGTCCTGAGCCATTGGAACTGAGCCCTGGGGGTCCTGAGCCTTTGGAACTGAGCCCTGGGGGTCCTGAGCCATTGGAACTGATCCCTGGGGGTCCTGAGCCATTGGAACTGATCCCTGGGGGTTCTGAGCCATTGGAACTGATCCCTGGGGGTCCTGAGCCTTTGGAACTGAGCCCTGGGGGTCCTGAGCCATTGGAACTGATCCCTGGGGGTTCTGAGCCATTGGAACTGATCCCTGGGGGTCCTGAGCCTTTGGAACTGAGCCCTGGGGGTCCTGAGCCATTGGAACTGATCCCTGGGGGTTCTGAGCCATTGGAACTGATCCCTGGGGGTCCTGAGC
>JAYRBT010000358.1:0-13842 GCA_036023395.1 Myiotriccus ornatus | reverse complement strand
CCACAGCTTCTCTGGGCAACCTGTGCCAGGGCCTCCCCACCCTCATAGCCAGGAATTCCTTCCCAATATCCCATCTATCCCTGCCCTCTGGCAGTTTGAAGCCATTCCCCCTTGTCCTGTCACTACAGCTCCTGATGAAGAGTCCTTCTAAGTTATTAGTTGTGCCTTTTCTGAATAAACTCTTCTCTTTTAATACTTCCAAGAGTACTTTCATTGGACTGTTATTTTCCCCTTCCTGTGCTCTGCTCCAGGGGAGTTAGAAACCCCTGGGAATATTTGTTCTGCTTGGAGAGCTCAGCTAGGAGAGAACTTACAGGCTGTGTTGCTGTGGGGAAATACAGGTCAACTGGCCTGAAGTTCTTCCCATGCAGAAGTGAAAGGTGTAGGTAAACTGAATTTATTTGTAAAGCTGTACCTTCAGAAGGAGCTGGTCCCACTGGAGTGGTGATTCCCGCTGGAATGTGTTTATATCAACAAAGGATGTTTGGGGCGTGTGCTGCTGCCGAAATCAAGTGCTTCTTTTTGTGTCAGCGGGAGATAAGAGACATTTTATCTCTTAAATATCTTGTGTGGAATGAAAGCCCTTGGTTCCCTGCAGGTGCTAAAAGTTGGTTTCCAGTTTGCCTCGGTGGGAACACCCCCAGGAGCTCCGTGGACTGGGAGGGGGAAGTGGTTTGGTTTGGTTTGGTTTTCAAATGTCACAGCATCATCTCCTCCGTGCAGGGAAGGAGCTGTGGAGCTGCAACCAGAGTTCATCTCCTTTCCTCTTTCTTGCTGAGTGTCCCGACCTGATGATTTTATGATTTCAATTTTATATTTTTTTAAATGACACGGAAAAAAGTTTCTTAAAATAAAGAGACTTTGTAGGGATCTGTAAAACAGAACAAAGTCATTTATTCTTCAGCCTGAGAAGGTCATAAGTTTAAACCCATTAAAGCACTAATAGATTCTGCTGCCCTGAGGCACTAAATCAACTATTCCACTTATTTTGATAGATAGGAATTTATAGAAATATACGCACACTATCAAAACTTAATTATTATTTTTTTGAAAACCTGTGTTGTCTTCTTAAACACGTGTAGTCCTGAGCATTATTTTGCTGCCCAGTACCTGGTTTTGACTTACTAATTTCTAGAATACTGTTCTAGCGTGACTTAAAATGTTGTTCAAATTAATGAAGGTTTTCCTGTCCATTCATAACTATTAACCTGTGGAGATTTTTTTACTGGATATGTAGGTAAACATTTTTTTTTCCCTCTCCACCACTGTGTTAAGTAACTCCAGCAAACGTGCTTTTAGTTCCCTGTTTGTTTTGGGTTGCTTTATTTGCTTTTTTGGCTGTGTAATGTTAAAAAAATATGTTTATCTTTAGGGTCATGGAACATTTGGTCAGACAGTGCTGCCTAATCCTAAAACAGGTATGTGAACTAAACTGATTTGCTTAAATTTTTAATGCACTTTTGTGCTGGTTTTGATTCCTTTTTGATTTTTTTTTTCTCCTTATTTTGCCTGAATAAGTAGAATTCCTTACCTGTGTTTTAATTGTAGCTGTGTTTTAGCTGTGGAGGTCCAAACACAATTATAAATCGATATTTTTTTTTTAGAGGTGAGTTTTTGCAGTTACAACAGTTACAAAAATTTCAGTGGTGGCAGAAAATCAGGTGGCTCAAGAGCGTGTGAAGTTCTTCAAAGTTGTTTTCACTGCACAAATGACGACCTGGAACGTGCAGGAGGCTCCCATGGACACAGCCAGCTGTGGAAAATGAACTTTGCCATATATTCAGCCCCCCAGACGATGCTGCTTCTGCTCTGAGAGCACCTGATGCCACCTCAGTAATCTGATTTACCTTTTGATTTACCTCAGAGACACCCCAATAGTCTAATTTACCTTTTAATTTCAAGGCAGGCTCTGGGGACGATGGGTTATATTTTTGAAAGGCCTCTGAGGCCAAACAGATGATTCCTGATTTTTGGAGCTCTGGGCTCCATTGCTCTGGATTTGTTGTAGGAAACAATTACAGGGGGACAGGTAGAAGGGGCTCATGTTTTATTTAGAAGCTTTTATTCATTTATAGCTAATTCCATCAGTGCAATTCAGAACCCAGGCAGTTCCTTGAGCAGGGAATGTAAAACCTGCCACGAGGCCTCTGTTCCTGCCCCCAGATAAATTCCCTCTCCCCCTTTAATTTACAATAAAACTCGAGTTCCCAGCTGGGCTCGGAGCGTTCAGGTCTCCTCGTTCGGGTTGGTTTGGACTTAGGAATAAAGTCTGGAGATGATTGTTGGGGAGGTTTATTACATTTTGAATTTTGAGTCATTTCTTTCCCCTGCAATGCCTGGCTGACTCCCCACCTGTGTTCCTGCAGGTGTGGATCCCTGTGAAGTTTGGTGCAATCAGCCTGTGGAGAGACTGAGAGAATATTGCAACGTGATTAAAATCCAAATGCTTTGGCCTCTGCTCTTCACCCAACAAAGCACTTCTTTCCAAGGGCAATTTGGGTGAGTGACCACGTTTCCAATTTTCATTATCATTATTATAATACCCTAATTATTAATATAATATTTATAAAAGACCAATTGTGTGTTATATTAATAAAAATTTATATAGAGAGTAATTGTATATTAATACAATATTTATATGTTCAACAATGTAATAATAATTGTTAGGGTGCTAAAAAGATGTTAATTAACTATCAGCAATTAGGACCATGTACCGCAGTGTAACTTTTCTAAATAAAAAAATTTGTTGTGTTTTTATATAATAAATAACTTGTGCTTTTAAACAGTTTGCTGTTTCAGGAGTGGCATCTGTGGAAGACAATCTGTGAGTGTAATTTTTTGGAAGACCTTGCTGATTTAATTAAAAAAGTTGTTGTAAGTACTGGATCTCAACTTGGTGTAAGTTCTCAAGTAGAGCAGGGTAATTAAATCTGTACCTTAAGCAGCTTGGGATTAAATCTGAAAAGAGACATCTCCTTTTGCTGGAGTGAATAAATTGTGTGATGGCTGAGTTGCAGCTTTCTAGAAAGAAGAAGGCTTTATTACAGTTGGGATAACTTAGTAATTGCAGTCAATAATGTCACTGATGGATGAATGACTTAAATACTTTAATTTTTCCCCCCTCACTTATTTTTCCCTCGTTCAACAAACGGTATTTTGAATTTGCTGTTGCTGCTGACTTGAAACCCAAATATAACAGTGCAGAGAAGGATGTAAGAAATGCTCTCAGCAGCTGAAGGGGAGAGCTTGGTTGTGGTTTTCAAATTGAGTTATGACAAGGTTCTTTTTTTCACTTCTGGAAAGTCTGTGCTCGACCCCAAGCTGCCCTTTTCCAGTCCGTGTTGTTGCTCCTCTTCTTACCCCTCAGCCTTTATCTCCATGTAAAACATTGTGCATCCAGCAGCAAAATCTGTTTATTTTCCCGCAAAGATTTGCTGCTGATGACAAGAATATTGCCTGAATTTTGGAAATGGACCCCAGGCAGGTGGCCCAGGCAGAACAGAAAACCTTCCTCAGTTAAACCTGAGCAGACAGAATCTGAAATGGTCAGCTCTTAATGGCTTGAGTTTTATTTGCTTTCTCTCCCTGTTCCAGAACATCCCGCACTTTATCAGTGGCATACTGAGGATTGGCAATGGGATAGAAAATGTAAGTTTTTCCGGTTGTTTTTAAGATTCCCAAGCAGTGATAACGATTCAATCCGTGCATGGCAGAGGAAGAGTGTGGTTTGGAAACCTGCTGATCCACCTTTATCCCCAAATTCAACCCCTAGCAGAACTATACTTTTACATTTTTCACCTGGTAAACTTTGGGAAAGTCCTTAATTTCCCTGTTTTCATCAGGTTTTTTTCCCACTTGCTGCTGTCTGTTGCCTGCCGTGTGTGAGCTGCCAAAGCTAAAATAAAAACATAATATAAACATAAAAACATAATATAAAAATAAAAACGTAACAAAACACAAACATAGAAAATAAAACTCTACAAATGTAAAAAGTATATAAATAAAACCCAAAAGACAACCTCACAACAGGACAAACAGAATAAATACAACTCTGTGTTACCCACCATTGCTGTATTTTGGGTGACATTTGCCTTAAGTCCTGTGGGTTTTGATCTTACTTTTTTCAGTAGTCATCAGGAAGAAGCTTCTAAATCAAAACCTAGGGGGGGTTTATATTATTTTGTCAAGAATTTCAGTCCTCAAAAAGACGTTTCTGAATCGAATGCCAACATTTGAGTGCCTTCCCTGCCTCCTGTGCCAAGAGCGACCCGTTGAATTTTGTGACTGGGCTGTGCTTGGGGTACCCGGGTATTTGTGAGCTGGTTTCTGTTTATCTTTTTGTTTTATTTTGGTTTTTTTCCCATTGAAATAGGGTTTCTTTCAGCTTGAGGAGGCCCTGGATTGGATCAGATGTGTGGGGGATGCCAGCATCCTGCAGGGCCTGGAGGAGCTGGGTGATTTTGGCCGCCTTAAACTCGTAGCCCTTTTTACTCAGTGTAAGTGTGGAAACCCCCCCCAAGAAACAGTGCTGAGGAAAGTCATTTACTGCCAGTGACTGTGCAGCAGTTCATGCTCTTGTGTCTGTCATTTTGGGCTTACTCAGTAATAATTACATGACAAGGATTCCTGGGGGCAGATGGTAAACCCTTCATGTCTTCGGTAAAGTGGAAACCCGCTGTATTTCTCTGGATTTTTGTCACCAGGGGAACGTTCCATCACTAAAGTTGCATTGGAAGGTTGTGATTTAGTTGAAGAATTGAAAGCTCTGACCTGTGAGAGCTCCAGGAAGGTGAGAGAAGCTGTCAGAGTGGGTTTTGTGCTTTTTTTAAATAGGTTTTGGGGGGTGGGTTTCTAATGATCAAGGGTTATAAAAATGCCCAAATGATTAAAGATAAAAGCCTCAAAAGCTTGAGTGAGTCATTGTCCTGATGTCAATAATTACCTTCACTTCTCATTGCTGAATTAAATGAGTTTAGTCCCAGTTTGTGAATTTGTTTTTTCTTGGTTTCACAGGACAGTGAGTTTATGAAACAGAGAGGAAATGATGAATTTTCCCGCCGAGCCTTCGTTTCTGCCATAATCTCATATACTAAGGCCATAGAGCTTTGGTAAGAACTGAACTGGTTAACTAGGTTTTGTTTTATATATATAAATTTATGTGTATTCAGCTTCTTCAGATACATCCTCACTTCTTATGGTTTTGCTTGAGCCACTCAGAGGCCAAAAGATACCTGAATGAAAAAAAAAAAAGCTACAGAACACATTTTTCATTCTATTTTGTTCACGTTATTAGTGGTTGGTTGTGCTTTGATTGCTCCAGTCAAAAGGGTTTAAAGCTGATCTGAAGTGGCTTAACAGCGAGTAAACCTGCAAGGAAATGAGTTCTTTGGTGTGAACAACCACTTTGGGTGTCGTCCCTCTGAATATTCTTCCAGCAGAACAACGTTACCAAGTGTTGCAAATATTTATCACCTCAGCCCTGATGCAGGAGGAATAAACAAGAACAAATTATTTTAAGTGCCTGCTCCTGGCAACTCTTAGGCTTGTTTTTTTTTAAGTCTTACTTAGTTTATTCTCGGAAGGAATCTGCTGGAAGGCTTTGGAGACTTTCCTGGGCTCTGTAAAAGGGGGGAAGAGATCAAATGAGAATTTTTTAATGTGAGCATTTATAGAGCAGTTTTTCCCCTTCCAGTGGTCAGCAGGGTTGGTGTAGTCACTGCTTGTGTTATAGTCATGCAAATGCTGCTTTGACACCTTCTGGTGTGTATGAAATACTGGGAAACACAAAACCCCACCAGGTTGTTCAAACTGTTTGGAGTTCTCAGGCTGAGGCCTGGAGCTTTATAATTGTGCAGTTGGAAGGATCAGCGTTTTGCTGATGTCTTGCTCCAGGTTTTTATGTGTGTTAAGGAGATTTCTCTGCCTGAGGTTTCCCACAGCGGGGTCTCAGCCATCTGATTGCAGGGAGTGATAGCTTATCAGCTGGGTGGTTCAGCAACAGGAACAGCTCGAGCTTGGGGCCTCCAGGAGGGGCTCAGACCAAAGAAACCCTTTACAGACCGGGGTCTTTTCTGGCCTGGAGTCTTCTGACACCTCCTTGGACTCTTTCTCTGTGTTAACTTCTGGCTCAGACCAGCCTTGGGGTGTTTTGTGAAAGGCAGGGACAAGCTTGACTTACCTTTACCCCCTGTACCAGGGTCTCCCTCGCTCTCTGTTGCTCAGAGTCCCTTCCCTTGAGCCCTCTTGTCCTGTGGGATAAGTGGAACCAGCATTTCTGTGTCCTGCCCTGCTCAGCCTTTCTTGCTAACAGAGAATTAATTGAATTAATTTAAAGCTCACCTTCACTCAGCTTTGAGCAGGGCCCACTCAAACCCACTTGTGTGCAGTTAAACTTCACATAACCACACAATTGCCGATGTTCTCTGAGCAAGCTCATTTTAATCTCACGAGGCAAGAACACCTTTTGGTGCCGAATTCCAGCAGATCTCAGCCTTTTCCCAGAGCTGAGCAAGGCTGACTGGTGTCCAGTGACTCAGGGAGAGCAAACCAAGAAGGGCTTTGCTGGAGAAGGGGGAGGGAGGAGCAGAATCCTGCGGGAGAGCAAAGGAAATCCGGAGGTTTGTGAAGAGCAGAGGAAGCCCCGTCATTTCCAGGAACTGTGGAGCCGGGCTGGTTTTCTGAGAGCGAGCTGAGAATGACTTCAGTTGCTTGGAAGTTGCATCAGTGGGCCCAAACGTTACCAATTATTGCATAATTACGGTGAACATGCTCAGTGATTTCACTTGTAAATCACGGGGGGGTGGTTTGAGGAGGCCGGTGTGTGTTGGTGCCAGAGAGCCTGCAGGCTCTTGTCCTGGAAAATCCACTGTTTTGTGGGTTTTTTTCCCCCTGAGGGTTTTCAAAAGTAATCTGTGGTACTAACTCTTGAAAATGTTTGTTTTTTCCAAGCCGTACAAACCACCTCCTGTATGGAAACAGAGCTCTTTGCTTTATTCTCACGGGAGACTACGGGTAAGCGACCCCTTCATCCCCCTGAAACGTGGTGATCTGCAGTTACAAATGGGCACCACGAATAAAAGAGTATTTTAAAAGCTGAAACAGAGAGTTATTTGTGACTCTGTGGTTGAAGTTGTATGTGATTATGGTTATATGTGACTGTAGTTATTTGTGGGCTCGGCTGCCCCATCCCTGGGAGTGTCCAAGGCCAGATTTTCCTGAAGTACAGATAATAAACTCTTCTTTTTGCCTCCCTTCTCCAAGGAGAGCTGCTGCTGATGGGAAAAGAGCCATTATTTTGAAGCCTGATTGGCCAAAGGTTAGTTCCATGTTTCAAAAAAAAAAAAAAAGAGAGATCTCATTTCAAAATTGTCTTTTGTTGGGGCTGTAAAGCAAGATGAGAACCCAGGGGTGTCTTCTAATGACAGGAATGCAAAGGACTAAGAATTCTGCCTCAGCCAAGTACACAGTTTGTATATTTATATTACAAGCACGTCAAAATAACATTTTTAAGTGTTGTTACAAGGTGTTCTGCGTGTTTAAAAAGGCAGAAGAAAACGTTTATTTTGTTGCTCATGGCTGTGTTATCACCTGTTTGAAGGGAACACGTGCAGTCCTTACAATAAAAAGAAAAAACCTGATTGATGCATTTCCCAATTCTCTTGGCCTGAAGAAGAGCAAATAATGGATTAAAAGTAGCTGTGGAGATCAGGGGAAAAAAGCAAATTTGCAAGCTGCTCCATTTGAGAGCAGTTAGACAAAACCTCACTTGTTTTTTACCTACCGCACCTGGCTTGGCTGTCATTTTTTTTGGACTTAATTTGTGTGGGGAAAAAAAAAAAGCAAAAAAAGCTTGAAATTCGGACTCCTGTCCCTGTAGGGTCACCACCACTTCTGCAAGGCCCTGTCCTTGCTGGGGAGGCACGAGCAGGCCCTGGAGGCCAACGAGAGGGCTCAGGAGCTCTGCAGGGACGTCCCCGAGGGGCTCAAGGAGCTCGTCCAGCAGCATCGCCAGCTGAAAAAGGCGTTGGAAGAAGCTCACGGTAATTTATTTTCTGGGGGGATTTTGAGATCTGCCTTGAGAAGAGTTCCTTTGGGGGTGATTTTCCTTTTAAGCCAGTTATTTTTAGGATTTTTGGTTGTTGTTTTTTTTTAAATTGTCCTTTCTTGTGTCATTTTCTGCAGGCGCCAAACAACGTAAACAGAAGGCAAAGAGGTCTCTGCTTGAGAAAAAGTGAGCAGTTGTCATGTTTCCTTCTTCTAACTGGCAGTTCTCAATGCAATATTGATATAATTAGTAATAATATTAATAATATACAACAATAAAATATAAAATAATAAATAATAAGAGTAATGATGCTCAATGCTTAATATCATTTAAGCAATGCATAACAAAATGTAGATATCTATTACTACAGGAATATATCTATCAGTAAATGGTATCTATCGATAGGTGGGTTGATATCTATCAGTAAGTAAAACTGGAAGGATTAAATTTATCCCAACTGCAGCCAGTTCTGATAAACCTGATAGAAGGCTCCTAGGAACTAAATAAACCATCTTGAATATCTAAGCAGCAGGTGGTTATTGATTTGCATTATTAATTACTTATTTTTTAAAAGATATGAATGTAATTCAATTCCTGTCCCTTTTGCAGAAAACAGTGCTGTTTTTTTTTTTTTTGTTGCTGTATTTTTGCACAGCTTTGGGCTGTGTAATTTGAGGGTATGAAAAGTGACTGATCAAATCTTTTGAGTGTGCTTGTGGAATTGCACTTCTGTGGGGGGCAGACTTGTTGGATTAATCCCTTTTTTTTTAATGTGACATGTACGGAATGTGCCTTAAATATGGAGGAAAGGAGTAAGAGTTCTCTCTTTTTTATGTATCAGAGACTGCAGTTCTTCAAAGTCTCATGGAATAACCTCTCAAGAGCAAAAAGAAATAGCAAAAACCAGAAAGAGAGCGCAGGCTGATGCTAAAGGTCCTCAAAAACAGGATCCCAAGGTGAGTTATGCTGGAACTGCAGGATTAGCAGTGCCTTGGTTCCCTCACCAGCCTGGAACGTGTTCCTGGCACGGAGTTTTAGAATTGTTCACTCTCCCTGTGATGTTTGGCTGCCAGATCTGTGTTCAGAACTCGGGATTTCCAGGAGGTGGGAGGTGTCCTGCCTTTTATAGTCATTATCAATTTACAGAGGCATCTGGACTCTTTGCCGCTGCTGTTTTGAAATAATAAAGTGTTACAATTTCGCCTCCAAAGGGGGTTATTAAACATAAGCCAAGTAATATAGAAAATGGTGATAAATCATCTGAATTAGTAGCAAGGCCCAAACAATTTAACACACACACACACACGTGAAAAAACCCTGATTTTTTTTTTTCACAGGAGAGTTGGGCAGGGACTGATGACGTGTGAGTGGGGAAAACGAAACCAAAGTGGGAGGGCAGAGGGCAGGAAATGAAAGCTGGAGCCTGCTGGCAGGGAAAACAAGCTGCAGAAAGCACCAGGAGTGCTTAAAGTGCTTTAGGGTCTTTTTGGGGGTTTTATTGTCTCACAAGAGCTTTCATCTGCTTTCGTGCCATGAAAACCTTTGTGATGTGGGTCTGCAGACTTGTCTGTCTTCCTTTAGGATGAGCGTTTCTGGAAGAAAGACTTGCAGATAATATAAACTGATACAAGTTTGAGGGGGGGGGAATCTAAACTGCACAACTGCACTTGGATTAATGAAATGATTTTTCTTTGCCTCTTGATTTGGGGACAGAATTCAGCACGTTGTCCTTGGGATTTCTCTGCTTAAATGCTGCTTGTCGAGGTTTTTTTCCCTTTGCTTGAATGCAGTGAGTGAGATGGATTTGGGTTTTGTTCTCTGATGTGTTTGCCATTAGGTGACTGACACCCAAAGACCAGAAAGCAAAGTTGCCACGCTGGAGTTGCCACAGAGTGAGTTTATTTTTATTATTTATCAAGTCTGAGTCATTTTTTCCTCTGCTGTTGCCATAATTCATAATCCAGGGAGCATCTGACATGATTTTCACAACAGGAAGAGATGATGTTTCACTTCTTTTCCTGTTACTCAGATGCTGCTTCTCTTCTGTATTTCTGTCCTAATTCCCTCCTCCTTTGCAGTTTGAATCTCCTGGATGTGGTTGAACTCAAAACTGAAACTGGAACTAAAAAGTGACCCCTGAGTCACAGGCTAGGAATGCTTTCCCTCCTCCTGAGACAGGTTTGGGATCTAAAGGGATCTAAATGTAAGAGGAGTGTGTGGGTAGTTTCAGTATTTACAGTTCATTTGTGAGATGGCTGAACCTCCACATAGATCCATAAGAAAACAATTCTGCACTTGGAGAGAGAAAAATGTGGCAGAGTGGATTTTGAGCAGCAGAGTTAAAAGTTGGTGTGATTTAAGTGTTTATGTTTGGGTTTTTCAATGAATAAATCACTTTATGGAGGGAATTCCAACCCCACCAAAACTCCCACGGTGCCAGAGTTTCACTTGTCTGGAGTGAAAGTGGAGTGCAAGAAGATCTGAGCTTCAAAGTGAAATCTTTTCCTCAATTTTCCTTGGGGTTTTTATCACCTGCTCTGGCTTTCCCGGAGAAATTGTGGGTGTCCCATCCCTGGAAGTGCCCAAGGCCAGGCTGGACGGGGCTTGGAGCATCCTGGGCTGGTGGAAGGTGTCCCTGCCCGTGGCAGGGGGTGGCACTGGGGGATTTTAAAGGTTCCTTCCAACCCAAACCACTCTGTGAAGAAACCACGAAGTGTGGCAGGAACTTGATGCCAAAAGCATGAATTGGGGAAGCTTCTTGGAAAGGGGAAGACAAACTGGTTTTGGGGAACCGCGTGGAGATGGTGGGAAGGAGCAAAGTGAGAGGTGGCACGCGGGAATTTTGGGGGGGGGTTGAAGGAAGTGACCGGTGAATCCAGGCATTATGCTGAGCAAGAAGGTGTGTCCTGAATGCTGATGGAATCTGAGAACGTGTTCTAAACCAGAGGTTAATTGAGGCAGTGGAAAAGATGAGCAGTGACGTGCCCGTGCTGGGACCCGCCCAGTCAGTGATAACCGCGGGACTGGGAGTGATTCCCTGGCTCCAGGGCACTCCAGGGACAGTTGGAGTTCTGCTCAGCTGGCAGCAAGACCAGATCATGCCAGTGCCTTTGGAATGTGGCGAGAGAGAGAGAGAGACCTGTGCGTCCCTTTGGCTCCACCAGCAATGTGGAGGTTTGGGAGAACCCTCTTGCTTTCTGAATTCCTTCCCCAGGACGAGTCTGGGTACAGCTGGATCCAGTCTTGGTGACAGACCTGGTTTAAGGGCTTATAGAGGTTTAATTGATCCTTTATACAACTTGGTCCCTCAGGATTAAGGATGGCAAGCCAAATTTATTTGCACAGGTAATACAAATCCTGCATTTCAGTTGATGGTGGTGGTGATTAGACTAGAGGACTTGAATCAGAGTTATCTGCTACACACTGTAAGTGGTTGTAACTGCTATTTTTTTTATTAAATCAACAAAAGCTAGCCTAATAATTGCTATTTTTCAGCCTGGAGAAGAGAAGGCTCCCAGGAGACCTTCCAGTGCCTAAAAGGGGATTAACAGAAAGCTGGAGAGGGACTTTCCGTAAGGGCAGGTAGTGGTGTGGGACGAGGGGGAATGGCCTTGAGCTGGAGCAGGGTTGGCTGGGATATTGGGAAAAAATTGTTCCCTGTGTGGATGGAGAGGCAGCAGAACAGGTTGCCCAGAGAGTCTGGGGAAGGGGCAGTGTGGCAGAAGGGATGGCTGGATTTGAGAGGAACTGAGGAGGGAAGAGGGACCATCAGAGGCAGAATGTTGGGCGAGAACTCTTGGCTCAAGAGATCAGAGGGCTGTGAAATGTTGAATGCAGTGATTTCATAAAACTCCTGTCCGTTCTGTGTTTGTTTTTCTTTTTTTCCCCACTTTGATTGCTTTATTTTCATTTTCTGTTTTTCCTTTCTCCTCCCCCCTCGTTGTGGGGAACAAACCAGTTGATTTGGAGGGAGGAGTCAGGGACTGCCTGTTCCCAGTCTGCTGGGGGTGGGAAGGAACAGCCTTTGGTTTTTTCTTTGCCTTTGTTCACTTAAAGGCTTAAAGACTTGCAGGAGTTTTAATGGAAGGGAACTTAATGGCACATTATCTTATCTTAAAGTTACTGAGGTTTTTAACTCATTTTTCAATTTATTTCCTACTTTCTGTCTTCATGATGTGTCTTCTTGAGCATGTGTATATTTTTGTCAAGTGTCTCTGGTCCCTCCTAATGGAAAGTTCTAGTGAAAGTAATACAACTAATATTTTTAAATTTTTATGGGGTAAGTAAATCATGTTTGCTGTTGAATTGATGTATCTCCTGAAGTGTTTTAAGTCAGCAGGATTTGCTTGTTACCTCTTATTGAGAAGTTTTTTTCACTTAATCTGAAAGTAGAATTTAAGTTGGGTGGTCTGTGGGAGGAGTGGTTTCTGTGGGAAATGTTTCAGGTATAATTTTTATTGAATGGCTTTTAAAATTAGACCATTCAAGGAAAAAAATAGCGTAGATTAATTTCTTCTTTTGATGGTGGGGTGTTTCCTTTTGCCTCCCTGAAGGTTTTGTTGTGAATGATAGGTTGGTTCCTTATGTATAATGAAGAAAAAGTGATAAATCTCTATCTGTGAGCGGTGCAGTGATGACGTGCTGGAAGTGTTTTCTGCCTTTCCAAAGGATTATTGTTTTCCCTCATTTAAATATCTCTATTAAGAGGCATTTCTGGTGATTGTTAGTGTAGCTTTGGGGTTTTCTTGTGTGTCTGAACTGTTTCAACAGACACCTCTTCGAGAAACGGTTCACAGAACAGGTCTGGACACGTTCGGGCTTTGCGAGCCCTGAGTTTTGTTCTGATTCATTGAAATTTCATGTCATGACGTAGTTGTGTTTTTTTAATGGGCAGTGACTTCTGGCACGAGGTATTTTTCGGTGTGAATGCATTTGATTTAACTTGAGGAATGATCCTGCGAGATGTCCCTCTGGCTGGCGGGAGATCCCTCGGGATAGGGGGGGGTTCGTGCTTTTCCACGGCGTCTTCCAGGATTTTGTGCCCACTGATGTGAAACGCTTCTCTGAGCATCACAAAATAAGCCTTTTTTTTTTTTAAATGCTGAAACTTCGTGTGTGAAATTAAGAGCTCCTTTTTCCCACACTGTGGTACTTCGGCAGAAGCGTCGTGATGAATGGAGCAAGATCGAAGGTGCAGCTCCCTAAATCCTCATTTTTGGGTTCCAGGGCTTGAAAAGCTTGAACCCCAAACTCCTGCCTGGGTGGCTGAGTCCAACATGAGGAACATTTGGGTGTTTCCTCACTGTTGGGACTTAAAATTGTGGAAGATGAAAAACCCTCCCGAGTCAACACGGGCACGCTGGGTGCCTGATGTGGGGTGTGGATTCCACGGAGAGGGGATTTTGAGGTTGCTGGTGTGGCCCGCTGGGTGTGACCGTCACACCATAGAATTAAACCCTGTTTTCCACCTGGTTGCTCAGGGCCTGTTTGCTCAGTAACAGTTCAGTGACAGCATCGAATCCCTGAAGTGGTGAAGCGTAAATTCCGTGTCGGGCGTGAAGTTCCCGGGGTTGGAAGTGGAGCCGCATCCCGGGATCAAACCCCCCTGCCTTGTCTTTGGGATCCGGTATTTCCAAACACACCGATTTTGGAACCGAGTGGGGGGGCATCTGCCTCTGTTTACGCATCTTTGCCTTCCTGAGGTTGAACTTGACTTCAGCTCTGTGAAATGTATGATTGTTTATCAAACAGGATGTTTCTATCAAGTAAGATGGTTTGTATCAAATGTGTATGCTTAA